>APFE031588777.1:101993-129098 GCA_000404065.3 Pinus taeda
AGAGTACCAATGAGAACCGGAAAATGGTCCTGAAGGAGAAGCTGAAGAACATTAAGATGGGTAATGATAGTGCAACTGGATATCTCACAAAGATTACTAATGCGAGAGATGAGTTGGCAGCAATTGGAGAGGCCATTCCACCCACTGAGTTGGTGCGGATTGCAGTGAATGGCCTCCCCCGTTCATGGATGAACTTTGCTGATGGGGTTTGTGCACGTGAGTCCCTTCCCACATGGGAGAGGTTTTGGGATGATTGCATTCAGACAGAGATCAGGAAAGGTCAGCTTGTGGTAGCCAAGCCAGTTGAGCAGGATGAGGATGTAGCACTGTCAGCAGGAGGCAAGAAAGACAAAGGGAAGAAGCAGGCTTTCACAAGCAATGGTGGGGGCAAAGGCAAAGGTAAAGGTAAACAGGGTAACACACAGAAGGACTATTCCAAGGTGAAGTGTTGGAATTGTCAAAAGATGGGACACTATGCAGTTGTGTGTACGGAGAAGAAGAAGGGGAAGAACCAGAGCGTGGTAGCTTCAGCAGAGGTTGAGGCTTTGTAGTTCGTTTTAACCAGGAGTTTGGGTTCATTGTGTATGAGTCCTCTAGTGCAGGATCACCTGCCACACAGGTTCAGAGGGAGCATGCTTTTCCCTCGATTAGCGGAGCATCTTCAAGTATCTGTTATGTGGACAGTGGGGCTTCAAGTCACATGACAGGAGTCCGTGAGTACTTCTTTGAGCTTTCAGAGAGTGGCACTGATATAGAGGTAGTACTTGGTGATGACAGAGTTGTTAGAGCAGTCGGGGTGGGGACACTGACATTTCAGAGGGAGTCCAAACCTCTCTTGAAGGTGACAAATGTTCTTTATGTGCCAGGGATGAGGAAGAACCTCATATCCGTCTCAGCTTTGGAGGACAGAGGGTATGAGGTACTGTTCAGGGGAGGACAGGTGTTGATGTATCCCAGGGGCACTCTAGTTGATTCAGCTAGAGTGATAGGTGTACGCCCTGCAAAGGTGTACAAGTTTGCATTCCAGTCCCTTGTGGCATTGAGCAGTAATACCGACAGCAGAGCTAGCAGTTCTGAGCTATGTGATATTTGGCACCGCAGGATGGGACATATGTATCATGGAGCCTTGAGGACCTTGCGGGAGATCACTACAGGTGTGCCAGATTTTAGTGCTGATCACTTTGATACTTGCAAAGGATGTGCGATGGGCAAGTTTGCCAAATCCCCTTTTCCCAGCAGTGACGGCAGAGCGACTGGGATACTTGATTTGATTCATTCTGATGTGAGCGGTCGGATGTCTCATGTTTCCTTGAGTGGATATGAGTACTATGTTTTATTCATTGATGATCACTCCAGGAGGACCTGGATTTATTTCTTGAAGACCAAGGGTGAGGTCTTCAAGCGGTTTCAGGAGTTTAGAGCTCTTGTGGAGACACAGATAGGTCGGAAGATCAAGTCCCTTAGGTCAGACAATGGGGGAGAGTACACCCTTGGAAAGTTTGTTGATTATTGTGCGGAGGCAGGCATTAGGAGGGAGTTCATTGTTCCTTACAATCCCCAGTAGAACGAGGTTGCAGAGAGGAAGAACAGATCCATCGTAGGGGCTGCTAAAGCCATGTTACATGATCAGGGGTTGCCATTGTTCTTGTGGGCAGAGGCCTGCAACACTGCTGTTTACTTGCAGAACAGGAGTTCGCATCATGCCTTGGGGCACATGACTCCGGAGGAGGCTTTCTCTGGGAAGAAGCCTGATATTGGTCATCTTCGTATCTTTGGATGCATTACATACTCCTACACATCCAAGGAGAAGAGGACCAAACTAGAGCCCACCGCAGAGAAGGGTATCTTTGTGGGCTACGGTGAGACCTCAAAGGCCTTTCGGATTTACATTCCTGCACAGAGGAGAGTTGTTATTAGGCGGGATGTGAAGTTCGAGGAGGACAGGGCCTTTAGGAGGTCATGGGAGTTAGAGTATTTGGATCAGCCAGACCCTCAGCAGCAGTTGAGTCAGTCGCAGGGATCAGGAGGATTCGGAGGTACATCTATGATGATGCCAGGTTCGTCAGTGAGCAATGGCTCGACGAGCCAGAGGGGTGGTGCTTCGGGCAGCATGTAGATCTGTTCACAGAGCAGTTCATTAGGGAGTCCACTGATGGGCAGTTCACACAGTACCTCAGTTTCTACAGGTTCAGGTGCAAGCAGGAGGACAACAGACATGCAGTCAGGAGTTCATGCTACTAATGGTGATGAGGAGGAGGAGTTTCATTCTCCCATGGGAGAAGCATGCTCAGGGAAGAGAAAGCCCAAGTGGCTTCAGGACACCTTGAGAGATGCCACATCTATTGCTGAGCCGAAGAGGCCGGTCAAAGAGAGTAGACCACCTGAGAGGTTTTGTAGCTATATGGCAATGGCTACCAGAATCTTTGACTCTGAGCCTTCTAGCTATGAGGAGGCAGCTAGCCAGCAGGTCTGGAGAGAGGCCATGCAGGAGGAGTATTCTTCTATCATGAAGAATGATGTTTGGGAGGTGGTGCTGAGGCCTGAGGGCAAATCTGTGGTTACTTCCAGATGGCTTTACAAGGTAAAACATGTTGCAGATGGTAGCATTGAGAAATTCAAAGCGAGGTTTATGGCTAGAGGGTTCTCCCAGGTAGAGGGAGTTGATTATGAGTAGACCTTCGCTCCCATGGTTCGATATACTTCGATCCACTCCATTATATCGATAGCAGTAGAGATGGGTTGGAAGATCCACCAGATGGATGTGAAGACTACATTTCTCAATGGCTTCATACATGAGGAAGTTTACATTGAGCAGCCACAGGGCTTTTAGGTGCATGGGAAGGGGTCCCATGTGTGCAGACTGAAGAAGGCCATTTATGGCCTGAAGCAAGCTCCCAGAGCTTGGTACTCCAGGATAGATACCTATTTGCAGGGGATGGGTTCCGCAAAGAGTGAGGTAGATCCGAACCTTTACTATATTGTGATAGGTGAGGAGCCTCTCATTCTGGTGCTGTATGTGGATGACTTGGTCATTACAGGTGCAGAGAGACTCATAGAGCACTGCAAGAGAGATCTTGCAATGGAGTTTGAGATGAAGGACATCATCTTGATGCATTACTTTTTGGGTTTGGAGGTGTGGCGGGAGGAGGGGCATTTATTCCTGGGGAAGGGGAAGTATATTGTGGACATCCTTGGCTGATTCCACATGGAGGATTGTAAACCCATGTCAACACGGATGATCACCAATTGGAAGAAGCTTCATGCTTTGGATTCCAAGTTGGTGGATCCCACTTTGTACAGGCAGCTGATTGGTTCCTTGATGTATTTGGTCAACATTAGACCAGATATTTGTTTTACATTCAACACAATGAATCAGTTTATGTGTGAGCCTAGGAAGGTTCACTGGGTGGCTCCAAAACACATTTTGCGGTACTTGCAGGGGACAATGGATTATGGATGGAGTGAGATTGGTAGGTTATACTGATTCTGGTTGGGCAGGTTGTGCTTTTGATAGGAAGAGCACTTCAGGGTGCTATTTTGGGTTTGCTTCGGCAGTAGTGTCATGGTTCAGCCGGAAGCAGCAGTCAGTAGCATTGAGTTCAGCGGAAGCAGAGTATATGGCAGCCAACCTATCTAGTTGTGAGGCCATCTAGCTTCGCAAGATGTTTTTTGGCTTATTTGGGTAGCCGTTGAGACCTTCAGTGATTTACTGTGATAATCAGAATTGCATTAAACTCACGGAGAATCCAGTATTTCACGACAAGTCAAAGCATATCGGGATCAAATATCGTTTCATTAGAGACTATGTTCAGAAGGGAGCTGTGAAGCTTGAGTATATTCCCACTGATGAGCAGGTTGCAGATATTCTTACCAAAGCCTTACCACGAGGCAAGCATGTTTACTTCAAAGACAAGATGGTTGTGGTGAGGAACACCTTCCTCGGTAAGTGGGAGTGTTGAAATTTGGTACCGGAGGATAGGTGGTTCCCTAAGGATTTGATCTTTGGCCTAGGGAAAAGTGTCCAAAAGAATTTAATTTTTCTCCTAAAGTGACTTTATAGTTTTTATAAAGTCAAATCTAATTTTAAAGTGACTTTAAGTGATAAAGTTACTAAAATCTAATTTTAAAGTGACTTTAATAAAGTCAATGTAAAATTAGAAAATGAGATTTAAATGAGCATTTAATCTCAACCCTAGATTTCAATCTATTTCAGCCATTGGATTTAGGGATTCCCCAAAAGTCACTTAGGGTTAGATTAAAGGAGGGAAAGGAGGAAAAGGTCATTTTATTCTTTCATGAGCAAATTGAGAGAAGGAGAGCAAGAGAGCAAGGGAGATTTATGGACAGTGAGGAGAAGGAAGCAGCAACTTGGCACACATTCCAAGGCAGCATTTCAACAAGTTCGTACAGCTGAGTTAGCACATAGTGAAAGGCAGATTTTGGGCATGATTTTCTAGAAAGGTCATACAATAGTTTTGGTTTAGATTTCAAGGAGGCCCTATAGCAAGTTAGCACAGAAATCGAGGAGCAGAAAATCTGAAGTTTGCTGGCACATTTGTTTCAAGGGAGGTCGTACAGCAAGTGGTTGTACCTTGGCATGCTTTTCTAGGCAGAAATCCATACAACTGTACTGTTGTTTTTTGCACAAAAATCGAGGAAAATCATACAGTAGAATTTATGGCAGCTTGCATGCTTTTCTAGGCAATCCGTACAACAGCATTTAAGGCTGAAATTTTGGCACAAAAATCGAGGAGGCCGTACAATATTTATTGTTTCTTTGTTCTGCTGTTTGCAAGTTTTTATAGTTGGTTGTGAGGCACGGAAAATGAGATAAGTTGTAAAAGTTTGCTTGCTAATTTTTTGTTGAATATTTCTCTCACTGTAAAAATCATTTTCCAGAAATAAGAAGGAGCTTTCGAACTTGTTTTCCCCAAGAGTTGTATGGGGTTTTTCCAGGGTTAGCTTGACCAAAAATCACTATGTTTAAATGTGTTGAATAGCTGTTTGTATGTGCTGATATTTATTTCTGCATTTTCCAGCATTCTGTAATATTTCCAGAATTTGTTGTTTTCAGCAAAATTTATTTTCTAGTTGTTGAATGTATGGATATGGGAAAGGGCATTTAACTATTTTGGAGAAATAAGGTGAAACTGAAAACCGGGGTGGGAAATGAGAAATTTCTACACTGAGCACTTTGATTTTCGAGCGTTCATCAGCCCACTTTGTCTTGTATGTCTCTCTAGATCCACCTGAATCAATCCTCCCCACTGAGGAGCTTTCGGTCCTCCAAAAGCATGAACAATAACCTACAACTTCTTTGTACATTGTCTGCATCACAAGCATCCTGAAAAGGTCTCACTTCCATCTCCTTCACCTTTGTTATTCGGAGCCTTAAGCGACGAGCCGACACCTGCTACCTCTGCAACCTGTAGTACATTGTTTTGAAAATTACATGATTGACTTTTATTACCAACTAATGACCCAAACGTCCCACACTTTCCATGAGTTTATAACACATACTTGGTGGTCAAGTCTACATCAAAATGGGCGCAAGACCTCAGCTATGACAATAAGACCAACTTATCATTGTTGCTTCAATAAGTGATGGAAAACCATCATCACTGCAACACATGATTTACAAACATAAGGCCAAATGCTATTGTTTCGACAAGTGATGGAAACATAACATCACTTTCAAAGTGTAAAATGCGACTCAAAATATGACCAGACATCATTGTTGCTGAACAAGTGATGGAAAAAACACATCATCACTTTTACATTTTAAAATGCAATAAATTATTTACAAAAGAATGACCATGAAATGACAACATGTCTAGAAACCATTTTTCACTTATCAATGTGAATGGGTGGCTTCCTTGTGGCAGTTTTGCTTGTCGAACAACTACTTCACCTGGTTCATGCATCGACGCTTTGTCTTTAAGGCGTTGCTCTGGATGGAGCCTCCAACAAGTGGCTCTTTGATGGCCACTTCTATCACAATGACTGCAGTAGGTTTTCTTCTTCCATATCTGCTTAACTTTTTTCTTTTCACGCTATTAAGAGGGTCCTTCATGCCTCATCCTTTTGTGTGTTTCCATTATTTTCCAACACTTATAAAATGTATGGTTATGTAATCCACAAAAGGTGCACGCTTTTTGATTCCATGTTTTATGCTCATCATTAAGAACATGATCATAATCAAAATGATATTCTGAATGTCAAAAGTGGTTATATCTTTCCTTGTTGTCTCTGGTGTAATTATGGCGATGAGAGCTTGCCTCAGCTCTATCCTTACAATGGGAACTGCCATGGGATGATGGGGATGGGTTCCCATCATTCTCTTTCCTCGACGATTTTGATGATGTCTCAAATGACTCTGACACCTTCGAGCATTCTCCTTTAGTGTATCTCGAGCTACAAATCGATGTTCGAGCACCATCTCCAAAGGTTGAGTTATGCTTTGGTTATTAACACCAAGTTCTTCTTTCTCCTCATGCCTCATCCTTGTAAGGAGCCTCATGTTTATCCCTGTAATTGGGATCCCCAAATCTCCAACAGAAATCATACTATGTGAAGATGAAACTGAAAGGAAATCAACATCTTTTACCTCCTCTTTCGATTTGGAAAGAACTAATGAGGGTTTCTCATCATCCGTTGTTGGTGGTTTGCTAATTGTCTCAGCGCATTCCACAACTTCCTTTCTGATATACCCAAGTCTTGTTTGACACAATAATTCCTCTACTTTGATGGGATTGACAATGCCTTGGCGATTAATGCCCAAGCCTTTTCCTTCATGCCCCATTCTCTTCAACAGTTTGGAGCCAATTCTTGTGGTATGATTTTCGAAAACAGTGAAATCAACATCAAGAAAAATACATGAATTTAGAGAACTACTTTTTACCTCACATGGGTCACGCTGCATCTTTTCCAAGGCCTCGTCCTTTGCTTGTAGCTATCGTAGCAAACTCTGTTTTTTCTCTTTCTCTTCATGTAGAAGCATCTTCAATTCATCGTTCTCTGTTTGAAGATTATGTTTGTTTTGCTTCAGTTCTTCCATGGCCTCTTCTGTGGCTTGCAACTGAATCTGCAATAACTCCTTTTCCTTTGTCTCTTTCTGGAGAGTTTCATACATGATTTCCACTCTTTTGGAAATGCTGAGCATGGCCTTGTACATTTCTCTTTCATCCTCTGTCGCTGCACATTCCATTGTTCACGCTGCAATTCACATCAACGCAAAGAGCACTCTAATACAACTTGATCCAGGTCTGGGTGTGAATAAGGACCTTCCAAGACCTTTTACTTTCATAATGCGTTAAATTGCACTTTTAAAAGAACATAAATGAATACATCTGCATGTAAAGAAGAGGAACAAAACAATCATCAGCTCATGAAAACATAAGCCATTGATAATGGAGTTTGTCCAGGAGGGACTACGTCTCTAGGCTCCAGTGTCAAGATGGTGTAGGTAGCTGCATTAAGTGTTGTCAATAGTGATGATATACACAAGAGATGATGTCACGATCATACAAGGAAAATGCCCTCACGCACGAGTGGAGATGTTCCACTACTGGAACTCTTAGTCAAAAGACTCCTATCAGTATGACGCAAAACTCATGCATGATGAGGTTCCCACCAACATGGCATAAAAGGGATCTCAAAACAAACATTCATGGCGACACATGAATATCCCATCAACATACAATAAAAGGATCTCAAAACACAACATGATGAATCATGACAACAAGTACATCACATAGGCAATTCTGTGTCGCATCAAGCAGGAACCATAAAAATGAGTAAGAAACGGGATCCCACATCAAACATCAATCAAAGACCTGTGCAACACAATGCATAGAAAAAGAAGTACATGAACACTGCATATACCTCACAACCAAGGGCTATCTAAAGAAGTAGATGTCAAACTACTGAAGCTTCTTGGGCCATTGATCTCACGACATCAATCGTATGACGACTCGCACATGGATGTTGACACCTACATTCCACTTAGAAAAGTGGCTAAAGAACAGAACAAGAGAATGAGAAATTTGAACACACCATCAGAATTGTGGCATCAAGCAGTGCAAAATCGACTGTCGAAAATCTGAATTCTGAGAAGTTGAGAATCTGGGGCTCAAGGAATCCTTTAGCTTCCCCCTAGATTCCTCAAAGATTCTACTCCATGGGTGGAATGGAAATCTGCAACTCAAATAGTGAATCTGACCTCGCCATTGTGATCCCTATGGAAAACCGTGAAAAACAAGTATAAAATTGACTATATTTCGACATGGAAAAATTTTACCTCCTTGGGGTAATTTCAAGGCTCATGGTTTTGCTCGTTTTTGCAGCAATCATGGTTCCACGTGCATTCTGAAAAATGACCAAAAAATGCAGAACTTTAATGGAGAAATGGATAGCACCACTGCATTCTGGCGATGAGAGGTGTTGAATCCACATAAAATTTGTCAATTCTGACAAAGTGAAAATTTAGCCCTCCTACAAAATTCATGGTTCCTACATTAAAAATTAATTAATTCACCTTGATTTGTGTGCCCACTTCTAGTTCCTCCATCTGTGCCTCAAATTCTAAGAATTGGGTTTATATACAAAAACATGGGTGGATAAAACAAGGACTACCTGTCTGGCGTATTGGTTAAGTGGATAGTTTGAGGCAAGGAGGTTAAGGGATCAAATCCCGCTCCCTACCAAATATACATGCAACATTGTAATTTAAAACAATGGAACATTTTGGGGTTGCATTAAAATTGGTGGTGAGTTGTCACACTGTTATGACCATTTCATGAAATGAGTTTGGGTTGGTGCATAAAGTTTTTTTGACTTTTCTTGTGGGGCCGGCCACGTGAGCTGGGTGGGTTCGACCCCCACCGGTCCCGTATCATTGTGCTGGCAATGTATGTTATGGTGGTTGGGTGTTTCAGGGTGTGGGCTGGGTCCACCGGAGGTGGCCTGCACCCACTCCAATAATACATGTGATAAATATTTATGTGGATGGTTGGAGGGTCCGGCAGGGTCATGGTCGTCGACCCATTTAATTATTGGTTTTTGGATTATGGTTGGGGTTAGGCTGGCGAGGTTCATGGCCCATCGACCTTTTAATAACACATTTTTGTTATGTAATATATTTTGGTGGTGGTGGGGGTGGTAGCCCGCCACCTCATATATATATATATATTATTATATCTATATATATATATATATATATATATATATATATATATATATATATATATTATTATATATATATATATATAATAGTATAATAGGAGTGTTTCTCAATTTTCTTTGAAAATAAGGGTCGTTGGGGACATTAATAAGGCTTCAATTTCGATTGATTTTGGGAGCTAGGTTTATGTCTTGAGGTCAGTCAAATTGTAGGACACTTAAACCTGGCCCACAACCCAACTTTGACCAAGCCTTTGGTTGGCTTGTTCTCCCTCATACGAGCTCGGATTGACGAACCATTTGCACCTCCACGATCAAGACGACGAGATCTACGCTCTGGTCTCGGGTTAAAGTCATTCTAATCACTTTGATTTTCAAGCATTTATAAGCACTCTTTGTCCTGTGTGTCTCTCTAGAGCCACCTAGATCATTTCATCTTCTTTCTTTTTCTTTGAACTACAACCTTATTAGTAGGACTATAGAATATATCTAATGCAGGTATCTCTTTAATTTTCAAGACAATTTCAGAAGTACGAAATGAAATAATAACCTCAATATCTGAGTGTATGTAGCCCCTTGTTTTGTTGTCTCTAGATTCACTTTGTGTTGAGTCTGTTTGGGGGTCTACAATTCAGATGTTTCCTCAAGATTTGTGCATGTTTGGAGCTTCTTATTGAGTTGCTCCCATTCCTTCTCTACGTCAATGACTGGAACCTTCCCTGTTTGAGCTGAAGTGGAACCAAACTCCATCTGTTTCTTGGCCAAGGCATGTTCGGTCATTTCCTCAGTATTTCCTCCTGTATATTTCTTAGAATCTTTATTAGGATTTCCTTCTCCATTCTGAGATTGTTGTTCTGATTGTTTTGACTCATGAGTTGATTTCTCTTGCATTTCCTCATCAGAGTTTTCCTTTAAACTTCCCTCTAGGCTTATGCTAGGAGTTCATTTTCATATTGGTTCAATTTGTAATAGGTCCAATGGGACCTTTAACAATATTTTATTCCTATATACATGCAAATAATTAATATCATCTGGGCTTAACGGTAATGATTTTGAATGTAGGACCTATGAAAATGTTTCAGCTCCTTGCAAAAGGTCATCAAAGGCATCCTCTTCATGAGTAAAATGTTTGAATTTAACGATAGTGGTAAAGTCTTTAGCAAGTTGATTTGGGTCATACTGTCACCCTAGAACTATAATCAATTTTAGAGACATAATAATCTCTACTTATTTTACTATGTGCCCATAGTCATGTAGTGCAAAAGCACCACATTGTAATGGGAAGGTTGGCCAAATGGCTTTATTTTGTTCCCTCAAGGATTTGGTTAAACCACCCTCCCCTGCTGTCTGGTAAGCTATTTCTCTAGTCAATATCTTCTCTGGAATGTAATATGGGACGACATGTGGAGTAGTAATGCTCCCAAAAACTCAGATATAAGTCAATGTTTCATCATCGAACCATCTTGAAATTGGCAAGATGTCTATCTTGGCTTCGTTAGAAAACATGGGGGTCATTCTATCAAAAATGGTTTTATGAATAGGTAGCGTAATACCCTATCAGATTTTATAAAAATGGGGGTTGAATTGGGATTCCCACAATATTTTATGGTATACATGGATGGGGAGAGAGTTTTGTACAGTCCGCTTCCAACCCATGTTTGGAAACTGAGAACAAAAACAAATGGCATCCATAACATAAGCACTCTTAACGAAAGGGGGAAAAATTCTTGAGGAAACGCTTCTCTTTTGTCTATATTCCCTAATAGCCATTGCTAAATTGTCTGATAAAATCTAACTCCAGTTCATAATTGTTGTGTTAACCACTACATCAATTAATGCAAGCCACTCTATACAAAATTTGGTACTATTAGCTTTACCAAATAATCTACACATCATCGCAGCTGTGAAATTATGTGGGGCAGAGAGGGATGCAATTAGGTAAATACTGGATTTCCCCCATTTCAATTTGCCTCCGCATGACCTCCAAGTCTATGTAGCATCCAATGGGTCCTTGTTTTCTTTCAAAATTCTCAAGGAAATCTTTGTTATAGAGATTGATGCAGCGAAACTGCAACTTTACATAATTTAGGAATTTTAGATTGATTAAATCCCTCTTTAATTAAACTATCAGACCCCAATCTCTTTAGTGGAACTCAAAAAAAATTAAAATCCCATTCAAACCATATCGCGTTTGAAAACTATGCTAACTAGCACGCATCTTCCGGAGCGATATCCATTGAATCTCGTCCATACATAATGAATGGCTATGAGTGATCCGGAATTCAACTAGATTAAATTGTAGTCCATAAGGTATCGCGTTCGAAATTTAAATTAAATATCGTGCACTTTCTGATGTGATTACCGTTCAATCTGACCTCTTCAAACAAACGGTCATGATTAAATAAGCTATTAACTCAGTTTTATAAAATATCGCATCTGATTTTGGAATTAACGTCCACACTTGTTGGCACGTGATGATTGTTAGATATGATGGATCTGTTCAATCAAACAATTCAGTTCTTCTTCTGGTTTTATCGCGAATTCGTCAAGTTTCCTCATTCCACCAAGTTTATTTAGTCGTTGTCTATTTTTAATCAGTCATCAACAAATTAATGCCTTTGTTCAGGTGATCCTCAAACACCAAACTCCACATAGAATTTCCTCTATTAACAAAGATTCATCCTACGATTTAAGGAATCAACGAAAGAAAGTTACATAATAAAAAATCATGCACAAACACATTTTGAACACAAAACTCCTTTCATTCATAAGAGTATTTACATATATATTCAGAACACCTCTACTACTTAGCTCTCTCTAACACTCTCTAACACTCTCTAACACTTCTTTTAACACTCTCCTCACAGGCTTACGTTTATAGATTAATTACATAATTATGGATTATACTAAATCCATCATTTTCTCCGTAATTCACTCAAGTAATTCCCATTCGAGGATCTTGTAATCTCTAAGATCCCTATCAGATCTACACATATCAATTATCCTTGATATTCTCACATAGTCGAGAATATTTTACAACTGAACCGTCACGTAGATTTCTCACTCAATCTATACAATATTCCTAAAAATAATTAAAAACATCACCCCCATAAATCAACCGAATGAACAATAATATTCTCAGAAAGATGCTCCTGTATCAGACTCCCGATGTAGAAAAAAATCATAGACTCTTGTCTATGAGGTCTGTCACTTTTCTATAGTAATGTGACTGCTACAAGGCTGAATGACTTGTTACCTCCAAGATTCCAAACTTTGTTTTGTTGATGTTCCTTCAAAGGAATAACTTCATCATGTAGTCTGGCATTAAATTCATAGAATGGTATCTTCAGATAATTATTAGACATGATTCTCGACTTTCTATACCTCATCATCCTCTGTTATGGAAATATAGACTCGTGAACTGCATGTGGAAACTTGAATACCTATTTTTCTTGGTTTCCAAATTTTGAACAAGTCTTGAACTGGTTCACCATCTGCACCTATAGCTTTGCTAGGTAACTCTATCGTTCCGAGATTAGTAAGAACTAAATCTGAAAGTCCACCATCATCATTACTCAAATTGTCAACCAATTCTATATATCTATAAATCAATCTCCTCCTCCACACTCTAGGAATAATTCCTCTTTGTTAATCACATCAACACAGTTGATGTTTTCTATGGTGTCCTTTCCTCCTTTTGTTACAGTTTCTCTAGTCTCATCTTCTTTGGCTTTTGTCTCTTTTGCTACTATTTTCTTCTCTAATTGAGCTACAGACTCAACTTCATGGAATGAAAAACAACCATCCCAATTTCCTTTAGGTTCACAAAAGACTTCTTGATCATAACAATGGTCATTAGCTATCTCTATAGCAACAAATTCCTTATTTAGTACCATACCTGCATTCACAGACAAACTGTCAATTTTAAAAATATCAGACCTTTTTTTCTCTTTTAATGCTTCATGCACCAAATTCCCACCATGGAATTTCTGGGTTTCAGTAAATCCTCTTTCATGTGAATCAATTGCTATGAGTCTCTCCTTCTCCACAAATAAATATGTATTTTTTCAAGTTTGTTCATCAACATAGCATTCCATTTCTGTTGCAATAGATTCCACTTGACTCATTTCCTTATTCTCCATCCATGTCTTCGGTCTTCATTCTCTTTCTCTTGAAACCATTCCTGTAGTATATTCAACTCTTCTCTCATCACTGTAATACTTATCCTACGCTCTTCTTCACTCATCTGACATTTATTTTAACCTTTACTAAGTTTCTCCATGTTCATTTTCACTAATTCTTCAACTCAAATCAATATTCGAAATTCAATAAAAGAAAATATTTACCTCAATCAAACCCTAAAACTTACTCCTCTTCTTTTCCCTTTTCTTCTGCTGCACCTTTGATTTTCCTTGTCATATACTTTCTTGGTTTCTTATAACAACATTCATGAACTACAACAAAACCTCTACAGTAATAAGTCCCCCTTGCTACATGATACCTCATTAAGCTTTTCTCCTCTGAGCTCAGCCTTTCAGCATCTCTCTGGTTCTCTCTTCTAGAACCAATTGAGGGCTCCTTGCTCTAGGTTGTTGCAATCTTCTCACCTTCTTATTTTGTTACTCTACACAAAAATTATAAAGACTAACACTGACAAGTTTACAATATGATCATACTTCACGCAAAATAGTCTTCTGCTCTGATACCACTTTGATGTAGCGAAACTAAAACTTTACATAATTCAGGAATTTTAAATTAATTAAATCCCTATTTAATTAAACTATCAGACCCCGATCTCTTTAGCAAAACTCAAAACAAATTAAAATCCCATTCAAACCTTATTGCCTCCGAAAACTATGCTAACCAGCATGCACCTTCCAAAGCAATATCCATTGGATCTCGTCCATACATAATGAATGGTTGTGACTGATTCAGAATTCAAATGGATTAAATCACAGTCAATAACATATCGCGTCTAAAATTTAAATTAAATCTTGTGCAATTTCCGATGCGATTACCATCCGATCTGACCTCTTCAAACAGACGATCACGATTAACTGAGCTATTAACTTAGTTTTATAAAATATCACGTCTGATTTTGGAATTAACGTCTACACTTGTTAGCACGTGATGACTATTAGATGTGATGAATCTGTTCAATTGAACGATTCATATCTTCTTTTGGTTTTCTCACGATTTCGTCAGGTTTCCTCATTCTGCCAATTTTATTTAGTTGTTGTCTTTTTTCAATCGAGGATCAACAAATTAACACCTTTGTTCAGGCGATACTAAAACACCAAACTCCACACGCCATTTCCTGTATTAACAGATATTCAACCTACGATTTAAGGAATCAAAGAAAGCAAATTACATAATAAAATATCACGCAGAAACACATTTTGAACACAAAACTCCTTTCTTTTTTTTTTGGTTGATAAGTGGGGGAATAGTGAAAATCACTCTTACCCTGTGGTTGAAAGGCAATGATTCAAGGGTGTCTAAGCCATCAAAGTCACTTGGGGATCACACCCGACCTGAGCTGCACCAACAGAAACCATACTAGATTTTTGGTATCGGTGAGACTAGAACTGATGACCTTTGCTTACGAAGCACCTTAACAACGCACTCCCTCACTGACTGTTCTATATCTCTTTGATGAACACAAAACTCTTTTCATTCCTAAGAGTATTTACATATATATTCAAAACACCTCTACTACTTAGCTCTCTCTAACACTCTCTAACACTTTCTAACACTTTTTTTAACACTCTCCTCCCAGGCTTACATTTATAGATTAATTATATAATTATGGATTATACTAAATCCATGATTTTCTCCATAATTCACTCAACTAATTCCTATTTGAGGATCTTGTAATATCTAAGATCCCTATGAGATCTACACATATCAATTATCCCTGATATTCTCACATAGTTGAGAATATTTTACAATTGAAACCTCACACATGGATTTCTCACTTAATCTATACAAGATTCCTAAAAATAGTTAAAAACATCACCCCCCTAAATCAACCAAATGAACAATAATATTTTGAGCAGGATGCTCCTGCATCAGAGCTTTTGAGGCTCTGGTAGATGGTGCATCTGGCACAGATTGTCTAGTGTGAAAGAACCCATAACCTCATTTGCTCAATTCCTAAAAGTTCTGCCTAAGACATTTACATCATCTATCACCCATTTTACCATATCTGTGTATGGTAATATCTTAGGTCTTGCCACTATTCTATGTAAAAATGAACATGCTGCCTCAAAGTAAGAAGTGTCAAATGATTCTTGGGCATCAATTGTTGCCTTTGTTTCCAGTGGCCTGGGTTTCTCTTCTTCCAGTAAGTTATACGTAGCTTCCCATGATGTGGTTCCTCCATCTTTGTTGCAGGTGGTATTAAAGAAGAGTGGTGTCATGTCTGATTTCTCAAATGCAGTAGATTTTCCCTTCTTCACCATATTTCTAAACATTGCTTCCTTTGGAGGTTCCCTCAAATGGAGCAATGGAGATTATCAGATAAACACAAAGTGAAAATGAAAGTGAAAATTCAATGATACAATTAATTCTGAAAGGTGATAAGGAAGAAGCGTTTATTCAAAAATGCATATGAAAGATATCAAATCACGTCAAGTTGTTTTAAACATAAATGCCATTGAAACTATAAATACACACTAATATATTTTATCATGGTCTTTATTATTCATTTAAGCCATCACATCGCAAATGTGTGTGGAAAAAAAATCTTTTAATGTGACGAGTTTAAAGTGCAAATGTTGATTATGTGATTGCAACAAATATTATCGCAATATTGCATTTTAAATTATGCGTTATTTCGGAGTTGTTTAGAATTTTGTGAGATGCGAAATGAGTGGAGTACCTTTTATTGTTTAAAGTGTCATTTTCTTGAATGAATATTTATTGCATAAAGTGACCTTTTACTATGTGCTCGACTAAATGAATGTTTATAACAGTTAACGCATACTTCCATTGGGTCTGGGTCTTATCACATTTTCACAAAGTTTCATAGTTCAAAAGATTGGCCTTTGAGTAAAGCATCGTGATGTGATGAGTTGTGGCTTTTTATGTCACAATATTGCAATTTAGACATTCCAAAGGTTTTTTTAGTTGTGCTTTTCGTGAATGTTGATATGTGATTGCGATTGGCACTTTATTCTACAAGAAATACTTTAAGCCTTAGTTTTAAATGGTAATTTTAATGATACCATAAGTTTATTACGATAATCCCTTCTTACTGCAATTTGAAAACGCCAGTTTGGTAATTAACCTTTGACACACATGATTCAACTATATGTGATAAAGAGAGAATTACTAGTTGTAAAGGGATTTGGCTTAATACCTTATACTATTTAGAAATTTATTCCTAAGAATTCAAAAAGAAAGCACTTTAGTGTTAAGTATTTTGGAGGAATTTTTATAAACCGTCCCCATTTATCAATAGAATATTAACTATTAAATCAATAAATGGGGGGGGGGGGATGTTGAACAGTACAAAAATTGGCGATTCAATTGAAGAACTAGTTATCTCTGATAGTTTTTTGAAACTTCTAAAACTTCCAAAATAAAGATAGTTCAAAAAATAGGAATTACATGCAATTTAAGATAAGTAACATTTCTTTGGATAAGAAAACAAAGCTCAGCTAATTACCATCCACTTGAGATCCTCTTCAAAATGAAAATTCCTTTGTCTATATCAGCCTTTACTTGGTTTAAAGATAAAGCATGGGGCTCTTGCAGATTAGATTTTAGATATACTCTTTTGTCACAGGTAGAGCCATTGCTGCCATCAGGCATCCATAGCTTCAATAGGGTTACCTTTTAACCATCAATGATTTAGTATCCCATCCAGACAAGAGTGCAATTTTTAGAGATAAATTCAAACTCATATACTTATTCTCTTCTCTTTATTTTTTAAACAGTTTATTTTTCTTCTAGAAATTTTCCTTTTTTCTACTTAAAAGTCATTGTCTTGGTTTGGTGCCCAAAAAGTGACAATGCCATTCACTAGTTGTAATTTAATTGAACAAGCTGGCTTGTGATGAGACGCCTTGTCTTTTGAGTAAAATTATCTCAATCCATTACCCTGTTTTGATATGCATTATTGATAATGCCAGTCTATTATTTCCTATGAACATGGAAAGCTGACTCTTAATGAGACCTCTTATCTTTTAAGTTTTAGTATATTTTAGAATTACATTCTCGTTAAGTTATGGTATGTTCTACTCTTATAATAGTTTATTTCTTTTCCTTATTATATTCCACAGATCAGCAATCACATGTACATAAAATAAAGTGCAGATAGAACATTAAATGATCAATAGAAAACAAGCCAAGACAAGAGACACAAGATGTGGTGGCTAGCCAGGGACAAACCCCACAATGTGTGGGGAAACCCTTTGATCAAATCTTCTTTTATCTTCAATAATTCAGCAGAGAGAAATAGTAGAATAAATATGATTTATATCCGCAGTAGCAAACCCTAGATCAATAGCATCAGCGTTAGGGACTTCATCCTCAAACTAGGGCAGACAATATCTCACAAACTGACCATCGGATCAGCATGATTCCACCACCAAAAGTTGTGGCTTCCAGAGGAGGTTCAGATGAACCTACAACGTAGTTCATATGAGGAGATCTTCTAGTCCACGTAGGTTAAACTTTACTTCTGTAGTTGTAGCTTCAGTTTCAGCAGCTTCCTTCAAACGAGGGCAGTCGATATCTTGCAAACCGTCCATCGGATTGACTTGATTCCACCACCAAAAGTTGTGGATTTCAAAGGAGGTTCATATGAACCTACAAAATGGTTTAGATGAGGAGATATTCTAGTCCACACAGGTCAATAGTTACTTCTACAGTTGTAGCTTCAGTTTCAGCAGCTTCCTTCAAACTAGGGCAGTCGATATCTTGCAAACCATCCGTCAAATTGACTTGATTCCACCACCAAAAGTTGCAGCTTTTAGAGGAGTTTCAGATGAACCTACAACACAGTTCAGATGAGGATATATTCTATTCCACATAGGTCAATCTTTACTTCTACAGTTGCAGCTTCAATTTCAGTAGCTTCTGACTTCACATGTGTGAGAGAGAGACTGTTTTCTGTGCAGTAGAGAAGAGACTCTTTTCTGCGTAGTAGAGAGAGAGAGAGATGTGATGATATGAGTGTATCCAAATGAGGAAAAGTCCTCCTATATTTATACACAATGTTGGTGTTTGAATAGATGTGACTGTTGGGCTTCTGAGCCTACATGAGTTGTAGGTCGGCTTTATAATAATTCCATAATCAAAATAAATTCATATCTCCATGAATACTTATTGGAATCAGATGATCTTTATATCAATCATACACCTCTCGATAAGAGGAATCTAATAAAAATATTATCAGCCATGAATAAGATGACCCACATGAAGTTTTTCCCTAGTTTCCAATTTTAACGCTCCCTCTCAACTAGGGAGAACATCATCTGCAATCTGTCTATCGGTCGTTACTATTCATCCATCAAATGCACTGCCCTGTACGGCCTGACCCTTGCCCTGCTCTGCTCTATTCTTCTTGTTCTACTTTGTCTTGTTCTACCCCATACTAATCTGTATTGTTCTGCTCTTTCATTGTTTTGTTCTGCTCTGCTTTTGTTCGAATTATGAAGAAGAAGAAATGATCGAGGATGTATCATACTGACTCAAAGTTAGTCTTAGAGTATGTACCACTGGTCCTAGACCAGTCTCAACCAACCCGAAGTTAGCGTCATAGTGAGTACAACTCCACTGGTCCCAGACCAGTCTCAACCAACCCGAAGTTACCGTCATAGTATGTACCACTCTCATCGGTCCCAAACCAGTACTGCACCGACATGAAGTCAATTTCAAAGTATGTACCACTAGTCCCAGACCAATCTCAACCGACCCAAAGTCAGTGTCATAGTATGGTACAACTCCTACCAGTGGTCCCAAACTAGTACCATTGATCCCAGATCAATGGAGGTCATCCTAGCATAGGGAGTATGGTAGATACAACGATGCGTGCATCAGTACTACTATGGTCCCTAAGTTCATTTCCCTACTCATTGATCAGATGAGAGGTACTTCCCATGAGTCCCAGACTACATGGGTAGGATGCCTCGACAGGAGAACTAATCAATCCTGTCCTCACAGGAGAACACATCAATCTTACTACAATCTCCATGGAGAAAACATCAATCTAGGCCACCATGGAGAACACATCAATCCAGGCCGCCATGGAGAACACATCAATTCAGACCTCACAGGAGAACACATCAATCCTACTACAATCGCCATGGAGAACACATTAATCCAGGCCTCACAGGAGAACACATCAATCCTGCTACAGTCCCCATGGAAAACACATCAATCTAGGCCTCATAGGAGAACTAATCATCTTGCTACAGTCGCCATGGAGAACACATCAATCCAAGCCTCACAGGAAAACTAATCATTCTGCTACACAGGAGAGTGAATCATCCTATTCCACAAGAGAGCGAATCATCTTGTCCCACAAGAGAGAGAATCATCTTGTTCCAATGTGCACCACCAGGGGAGGGTGAGTCACCCTATGGTCGTATGTTGCTCCAGTAAGGACCGCAAGCCCTCAGAGTTCCCAGAGCTCAATGTATGCAATATGTAGGACCCTTGTACAAGGGTTTCTTGACGACTCCAAGTCGTTTGGGAAAATCATAGATTAGATCTTTCCTCGGGGCCAAGGTGTATCGACCTATGCATCATCTTAATGTGATGGAGCCTCCTTGCTCATCGACATACCATATCCTAGATGATATCTATCTGCTGGAGCAATCGACGAATATGGGATTCCTCAATAATCGAATCCCACCTCTGGTTGTTGCAGAGAATCACAGTGGTATCCAATATAAATCCAAACAGCTCACTGAAGAGCTTTCGTAGCCAAACTGCCTCACAAGAGGCCATGTTAGCAGCGATATACTCTACTTCGACGGTGCTCAAGGCCACCGACTTCTGCTTCCTGCTCATCCAGGATATCAAGAAGATCCCAAGGAGAAACAACACACGGAAGTGCTCTTAAGGTCCACCACACTGCCTGCCCAATCAACATCAATATATCCAAGTAGTCTCACATCTCCGACAGTGTATCTTAACCCATTAGTAATTGTGCCACGAAGATATCTCAAAAAATTCTTGGCATCAATCTAGTGAGGCTCAACCAAATATGAGCTCACAATGCTAACTGCAAAACATATGTTCGAACGGAGATTCACCAAGAACATCAATGCGAATGAGTTTATGAAACTCAGAGGCATTTCCAAAATCTGGTCCGACATCACTACCATATAACTTCTAAAAGTTAAGATCCTCAAGGTAGTCACAGGCTTGTATTCCACCATACCAAATCTTTTTAGAATCTTCACCACATATTTTCCTCGAGATAGGAAAATTTTCCTTGGCTTCTGTCATAATTCAAGTCCTTGGTTCTTCATTTCAAATTTAGAAGCCAACTCTCATTTACATTTGTGAATGAGAGGGTATGCACCTATTATAAAGAGGCCATCCACGTACAGCACCAGCCTGAGAGGTTTGTCATCTTCAACCTAAAAGTAAAGGTTAGGATCGGCTTCACTCCTAGTGAATTCCAACTTCATCAAGTAGCTATCGATCCTCTCATATCATGCTCAGGGTGCTCGCTTCAGCCCATAGAGAGCCTTCTTCAATCTGCATACATGAGATTTTCAATCATAAATCTCAAATCCTTCGGGTTGCTCCAAATAGACCTCTTCTTTGATCAAACCATGCAAGAATGCGGTCTTGACATCCATCTAATGTAGGTTCCATCATTGTGAAGCCACAAGGGCTATGATCAAGTGGATGGTCGTATATATAGCAACAAGTGCAAATATCACATCATAGTCTATACCTTCCTTTTGGGAGAAACCGTGAGCAATAAAATGAGCCTTATACTATTCCATACTTCCATCTATTGCAGCGTTATCTTGTAAAGCCATTTTGAAGTAACAATTGTCTTATCCTGGGTTCTAGGAACTACTTCCCAGATATCATTCTCCATAATAGACTCATGTTCTTTGGTCAAAGCATCCTTCCATACTTGATGCTTGACGACATCTGAGAATGATGAAAGCTCATTTTGTATGATTGTGCTCATACTGGTCAGGTATCCTTGATAATTGTTGGGTTTCTTACTTTCACAGAAGGTTCCTCGGGGTGTAGCATGTCTTTCAGCATCATCAAGTATCCCCCTAAGCCATGAAGGCCTCTTCCTGGAAGAGGAAGGGTCAGGTGGGTAAATAGGATCCATGGGTTCCTCCACATCAGGCATTGTTACATCATCTACCCATAGAGACAGCTTCCACAATCGTACAATGCCACACCATTCTACTCTGGAGTATGTGGTGTAGTAGTCTCCCTCTTAATTCCAACCTCAGGTATGCTTGAGTGAACCAACTGTAATATATCAGAGGTCTTGCTTTGGCTTGAGGGGAATGGTCCCCTTTTGAGCTTTCCTTCCGCACATCCTAGACATACACCTTCTTTCTCTACTCGGAATTCAGGTATCCTTGTCACCATTTGTCTTACACTAGGTAGAGCTTTATAATGAAGGTGGGCAAACCTTCGATGCCAAAGTTCGGATTGAAGAGATGTGTCATAGGACATGACACCTAGTGGACTTCCATCGACCCGATATAATGAATCAACATGAAACCTAAGAGAAAAGGCATCTTTAACATTATTTTTCCATACACATACCTTGCCATCGCTGAAGGTTACCTTGTAGCTTTTGTCTTCCATTGCTGAGATGGACACCAGGTTCTTTCGGAGGTGAGGTGCATTTAATACATCCTGGAATATCTAGCCTTTTTGAATGGTTGTCCTCTTCCTTGATTCCCAACCCTCCTCTTACCTTTGCTATTGAATTCGTCATTCTTTTGATTGCCATCAGAGGGATTTTGATCATTGTCTTGGTGTGAGTCCTTTCTATCAGGGCACTCCCTTGCATAGTGACCTGCTTTATTGTAAATGTAACATCGTCCTCTTCTTCCACCCTTTCCTTTTGATTTAGTCCCAGAATTATTTCTTTTCTTAGCATGAGAAAAAAAGGCAGCAAGAGGACCTTTAGGCATGGGCATTTCTTGGTCTTCTACCCTTGTTTCTTCTTGAATTCATCTAGCCATTAATTCCTCGAAACCAAGAATTACATTATTGTTCAGAAGAGTAGTCCTAAACACATACCATTCGAATGGTAATCTTCCAAAAGTCATGAGTGCCATTTCTCTGTCAGTAATAGTCTCCCCAATAGATAGGAGATCGTTCTTGATCTCGGTGATTCTTAAGAAGTATGCTTGCATACTCTCATCTTTAACCTTCTTGATTTCCCGCAGCTTATTTCTAACAAAACTTGATTTGCATCATTAACTTTAAATAAACTTACCAGTCTATCGTAGATTTCCTTGGAGGTGTTCAGGTCGGAGATGTAGGCCACCAAGTGCTTGTTGATAGAGTCCTAGATGATATTTTGTTTTGATTTCTCTAGTTTTCCATTTGTTCCATGTAGCAGCAGATGCATTTGATGGAGGCTCAACAATATTACCTCTTACGTGGTCCAACACTCCTTGATCAGATCGATAGACATCTTCCATCTGTGATAGTCAACATTCTCATGGAGCTTGTCTTCGATAGGAAAGAGTGTTGAGGATCCCATAGTTCTTTTAGGATAGCGTCGCCAATCTTCTCTTCGGTGATTGCTCTTGCTCTTGCTCGGGCTTTGTCTTCACCTTAGCTCTGATACCATGTTAAGTTATGGTATGTTCAATGCTTATAACAGTTTGCTTCTTTTTCTCATTATATTCCATAGATTAGCAATCACATGTACATGAGGTAAAGTGCAGATAGAACATTAAATGATTGGCAGAAAACAAGCCAAGACAAGAGACACAAGATGTGGCAGCTAGCCAGGGACAAACCCCACAATGTGTGGGGAAACCCTTTGATCAAATCTTCTTTTATCTTCAATAATTCAGCAGAGAGAAACAATACAATAAATCTGATTTATATTAGTAGTAGCAAAGCCTAGATCAGCAGCCTCATCATTAGTGACTTCATCCTCAAACTAGGGCAGATGATATCTCACAAACCGACCGTCGGATCATCATGATTCCGTCACCAAAAGTTATAGCTTCTAGAGGAGGTGTAGATGAACCTACAACGTAGTCCAGATGAGGATATCTTCTAGTCCACGCAGGTCAAACTTTACTTCTGCAGTTGCAGCTTCAGTTTCAGGAACTTCCTTCAAACTAGGGAAGTGGATATCATGCAAACCGTCCGTCGGATTGACTTGATTCCACCAACAAAAGTTGCGGCTTTCAGAGGAGGTTTAGATGAACCTACAATGCAGTTCAGATGAGGATATCTTCTAGTCCACGTAGGTCAATATTTACTTCTGCAGTTGCAGCTTCAGTTTTAGCAGCTTCCTTTAAACTAGGGCAGTCAATATCTTGCAAACCGTCCATCGGATTGACTTAATTCCACCACCAAAAGTTGTGGCTTTTAGAGGAGGTTTAGATGAACCTACAACATAGTTCAGATGAGGAGATATTCTAGTCCACGCAGGTCAATCTTTACTTCTGCAGTTGCAGCTTCAGTTTCAACAGCTTCCGGCTTCACATGTGTGAGAGAGAGACCCTTTTCTACACAGTAGAGAAGAGACTCTTTTCTGTGCAGTAGATAGAGAGAGATGTGATGGGATGAGTGTGTCCAAATGAGGAAAGGTCCTCCTATATTTTTATACAATGTTGGTGTTTGAGTAGATGCGAATGTTGGGCTTCTGAGCATACATGAGTTGTAGGTCGGCTTGATAATAATTCTATAATCAAAATAAATTCATATCTCCATGAATATTTATCGAAATCGGATGATATTTATGTCAATCCTACACCTCTCGATGAGAGGAATCTAATAAAAATATTATTAGCCATGAATAAGATGATCCACATGAAGTTTTGCCCTAGTTGCCAATTTTAACAATTCTAAAAAGAGAAAATTTTAAGAGATGGGGAGAATCATTGACTTCTTAAAAGTTTCTGGACAAAAATTATAGAGTTAAAGGTGCTTATCTACAGAGAGTATTTTCTGTGTTAAAGATACTTTTCTTGACTGATAATAGAACAAAGGTCTCTTTATAAAGTTGGGGTTTCACAAAGGAAAATGATTTTGATGGAAAACAAACAAATTTCAGAGAAATAGAAATTAACTTATTTTTCAAATGTCATAATTATCTTCTTAACAATCTCTACTTATACAAGCGAGAAATCAAAATATAAAAGAGATTTTTTATTGAAAGGGAAAAGTAAATACTATTTAACTTTTATTTTTTCTAGGAAAAGTAAAGGCAATAATGTACAAGGGATAGAAGAGGTTATCTTCTATGAAAAATATTTCTTCAAACTCTGCCCATTGATAGGCAGAGAATCTCTCTTGCCTGATAAATCTTGCAATAGAAATGTTGATGGGCCGATTTGTTTCGCAATCTAAAATGGGTCAAGTCACATTCTTTGGAATTTGGTATGCTTACCTTTTTCCTCGTGTGATATATGCCACTTCAATACAAGGTCTCCAAGTTGAAAAGATTTAGGACTTGCATAATTTCCATCAAATGAAGATTTGACCAAATTTTAATGATGTGCATGTATGATCGTGGCTTTATCTCTTTCTTCTTCGAGTTTGAGGATTTACGGTTGCCTTAATTGCATAGAAGAGGAAGGATTTTCTTCAATAAATTGAACTGGGCTAGAGAGGGAATAGCTACATTTGTAGGAAGAAAAACTTCTTTTCCATAGACCAAATTAAAAAGAAAAGTGCCTATTGAGGCCTTTTGTGTTATTCGATCTCCCCATAGATCAAATGTTAAATATTTATGCTAGTTTTTCTGACTTTGATCAATAGTTCGTTTGATGATCCTTATGATATTTTTACTTGTAGATTTGGCCAAAATATTTCCCTGGGATAATAATTAGCAAAATATTTAAGTTTGAAACCTCTTTTAAGAGCAAATTCTGTCATAGCATTGCCTATGAAATATGATGCATTATTAAACATGAGGGCAATTTGTAGGCCAAATATGTTAATAATAAATTGATTAATAAATTCAATGATGTTTTCAGAATTGGCTACCTTGAGTGGAATTGCTTCCACCCACTTAATGAAGTAATTAGTTGCTGTAAGGATATATCTATGTTGCTTTGAAGAGTGAGGAATGATCTCACCTATTATGTCCAGTCCCCGTTGCTCAAATGGTTGTTCAATATTGACTAACAGTAATGGTAATGCGGGTTTCCTTTGTCTTCCTGCAGTTGTTTGGCAAATTTTTCATTTCCTTAAATATTTGTGTGCATATTTGAATAATGTTAGCCAATAATAGCCATCATATAGGATTTTATGCACTGTTGTGTCTCCTCCAAAATATCCATCAGCTGGTCCATCATGGAGTTTCTGCAAAACCTTTTCTGCCTCAGATTTTTCAAGGCACATAAGTAGAACATAATCATAATTCTTCCTAAACAAAACATCATTGATGATCTCATATTGCTTGGCTTTTAATCTCAAAGCTATTTTTCTTTTGTAGCTGAGATGCATAGGAGTGTATCTATTTTTCAAATAAAATATGATATCAACATATTTAGATTCAATATCGTTGAGGCTTACCTCACATATTTGTATATCATGACCTGAATCTTCTGATGCTGGTACGTTGGATGCTCCAGCTAACATTCTGCAAAAACCTTGACCTCTAACAATTTTAGCTGGTCTAATCTCAATGTCATGCTCTTGCAGCGTTGTTACCCAATTTTCTCTTTTCTCACCTAATTCTCTTTGCATTAGTAAATTTCTCACTGATGAGAATGGAACTATTACCGTAGTGTGAGTTTTGAGAAGAAAGGGTTTGAAATTTTTTATTGATTTGAAAAAAAAAAAAAAAACATTTTTCAACATATGAATAATTTAATTCAGCACCCTACAAATTGGAGCTAAAGAAAGAAATTGGTGCTTCAACTTTCCCATCATTGACCTATGTCAATATAGCTACATATGATGTCTCGAAAGCAAAGGAATATAAAATAAAATTATTAGAAAAATTTGGAGTTGCTAAATATGGATAATTTATAATTGCTTGTTTGATAAAATTAAAAGCTTCATGCTCAGTATGTCCCCATTTAAATATATATTTTCACTTGATCATAAATTGGAGGGGTAAAACAATTTGTTAAAAGTCACGAAGAAATCTCTTGACAAAATTTATTTGACCTAGGAAGGATTGCAAGAATTTTTTGTTATGAGGAGAAGAGATTTCAGACATTTCTCTTATCCTATTAGTATCTATGTGAATGCCATCTTTAGATACTGTAAATCCAAGAAGCTTACCTTCACTTAAAGAAAATAAATATTTCTTTGGATTTAGAGAAATTCCATATTTCTGACAACATTCAAAGATTTTTTTTAATTCCTTTAAATGATTACTACACTTTTTTGAATAAATAGTTATATCATCTAATAATTACTTGTTTTATTTACCAAACTTTTGAAAGCTATATCCATGGCTCTCTGAAATGTTGCACCAACATTTATTAATCCAAATGGCTTCTTTTGGTAAGCGTATCTTCCCCATTTGGTTCTAAATGTGGTCTTTAGTTAATCATTTGGATGTATGCGAAACTGATTATAACCTGAAAATCCATCCAGAAAAGACATTAACTCTGAGCCTGCAACTGATTGCAGCATCTATTCCATAGGAAGCAATGAACAATGTAAACTTTGAAACGGGAACTATAAACTCAAAATGGGAACTATAAACTCAAAATGGGAACTCTGGCCCAAAAACCCCAAAAAAACATCAAAAACAGTGCTAAA
>APFE031588778.1:0-14047 GCA_000404065.3 Pinus taeda
TGGGCTGAACTGGTCAAATCTGGCAACATTTCCTCAAAAGGTCGCGCACCTTTTCTCAAAAGGTCTCACACTTTTGCAGCTCTGTTTGGAGGCCTTCCCGTTATCATAATTGGGTGCAGGATAGCTCATTGGAAAGCTATGCGAGTCTACTTTCCAACCCAACTGGAATTTTTGAATTTGGAGGTCATTTGCCCTATCAAAACTTAATTCTCCCAAAACTGGTTTCTGCAACTCAAAAAAGGGGCAGAAAGTCAAATTTTGCATGCATTTTGACCTTTTGGAGGCCCAGAACTCGATGAAATTTCTTACTAATGGATGAGCAAGTGTAACTTTTCATGCCAAATCCAAAAATGCTGAGTTTTTTCCAAACAGAGCTACGATGACAAAAGGTCTCGCCGGGGGCGAGACCCTTTGAGAAGCCAAAACCTGTAAATTTCCAAAAAATTCCAAAATTACCCCAAATTCTCAGAAATTTTTGGGATTTGTGTTGTAGCTAATGCTAGTGAGTGCCATGATATTTGAGGGATGCCTCTGCCAAGATACGGAGTGGATTGGTCCTTTTCTTCCGCCTAAGAACCTCGGACCACCTTCTTTGGGACATTTTCATTCTAACCTTGCATACCTGCATCCTTGCCCAATAGTGATAGTGATTTTTTCTCCTTTGTACCTCAACCTCTGTAGATGATGAATGGTCATCATTTTGCTCATTAGGCTCAGCTTCTGACATGGTTTTTGGAGCAAAGTGGACAAACTGAAAGACAAATGAAACTATTGTCTCTGCCTGCAAAAATGCTGAACTCTATGCTCGAACAAATTCGATGACTTGGAGGAAGATTGGGAAATTGTTTTGAAGTTTGCCGCAAGACAGCTCAACGGGTCTCGCAGGCCGCTCAAAAGGTCTCGCACCACCCAGAAGGTCGCGCCAGTTATATTTTTGCACTGTGGAGGGGCGCTCAAAAGGTCTCACACCGCCCAGAAGGTCGCGCCGGCCTCTCAAAAGGTCTCGCGCTGCTCTGCTGCCCGAAATCGCTGCAATTATGCTCTTTTCGCATATCACTCTCTCAAACTCTCTCTTGCAAGCTTTCAAATGCACAATGAGAGTGAAAGGAGGGCACATATCTTTTATAAACTTCATTTGAAAAAATTTCATCCATAAACCCACTTTATAAGGTTTCTTTTTGACACTTTTTTAAAAACACTGATTTTGGTTTCCTTTATCCTGAATTTGACTTTTTGAGTGCTCTAACTTGATTCTTTTTGCATGTAGATCATCTAAAGGACCTTGGCAAGGGGACTAGGGTTGCAGTTTGTCTTTTTGAAAACTTTGAAATTTCATCATTTATTTACAAAACTGAGAAAATGACCTTGCGCTTTAAAAACAGAGTTTTTAAATCCAAGGTAAAAATTGACTGTACAAGATAAAAATATCGAAAAAACATGTTAGCTAACCTCCCTCTGGCTTGCTGAGTACTCATGGATTTTCAGAGACATGACCTTGCAGAGACAAATGACCAAAACCCTAGACTAGGAATTTGACAATAAGACACATCAAGACAAGCTTGAAAAATTGTAATAACTTATATGACCTGATCCAGCAAAGCCAAGAGGGGCACAAAGACCAGCTCCTCCATCAGGTTTATGGCATGCCTAACGGGATGCAAAATTTGACACTGATGAGACCCCTACTAATGCAAATGCAAAGAGCTTTTTGATCACTGATGGAGGGCTTTCAAGACCGACACTAAAATGTTCTATGCTAGAGCAATTTATTTAAATTTTCACAGTTAGTAATCACATCAGCGTTAAGATAAACTGCAGATAGAACATAAATATAAATCGCAGAAGACAAGCCAAGACAAGAGGACACAAGATGTGGCACTAGCCAGGGACAAACCCCACAATGTGCGGGGAAACCCTAGTTCAATTCTTCTTTTATGTTCTTCAAAGTTCAGCAGAGAAAGAGAGAGAGAGAGAGATAGTACATTTACAACAGAAGTCAACACTTTGACTTATCTAGATCTAGCATAGATCATTTCGTATAATGATGAGATCAGTTGAAGACATTCTCCTTCAACTGACCTCCATATTACTGTTACTACCTTCATATCTGGAGTTACCCTTCATATTACTTGAATGAGTCTCCATAAATAGTGTTCCATTGACTGCGTTGAAGGAATCTCTACTAACAGCGTGAATTAAGGCCTGCGTGCCTGCATATAGGACTTTTGGACATCTATGTGGATCATCCTCATTGCCTGCATGGATATGCCTCATATGCCTGCGTGGATATGGACTTCATTACATCATAATTTAGTAAGGCTTCTTTCAACTGTGGCTTCACCATATATGACTGCGTATTTTATATAACTGTGGGTTCTATGACTGGGTTCCTAACTACGGCTCTTAACTACAGTCAGTGTGTCAAGATATCAAATGAACAGCGTGCATATCTGGCTGTAGCTTCAAGCTTTGGCAGTGGCTCTTGACTGTGGTTACAGCGTGTCAAGATATCACATGAAACCATGATTGCGTGTGCAATCAGCTACCTTTTATGACTGTGTGGATTAGGGCCTGCGTATAAGGGTTTCTTGCACAGTGTATTAGAGTCTTCTTAGGGTCTTTGCTTTGGCTACGTATGAGGCCTCCTTTACTGCAGCCAAATCTTTGCGGCTAGGGTAATGTACAGCAACTAGGGCATCACTTTCTTTAGTATCTCTCCTTCTCCAAAAACCCAAGACGTGGAGAGGAGATCACCCCAAGAATATGTGTAGAAATGACTTCAAGTCCTCTATATTTATACTAAAACATATATGATGAATAGTCATGGTGTTTGGGCTTCTTGAGCCTACGTAAGAGTTGGTTGGCTAGATAATAAAACCATAATCTAAATAAATTCATATCTCCATAAATACATACCGGAATCGGATGATCTTTGGATCAATAATACACCTCTCGACGATAGGGATCCAATAAAATTATTAGTTTCCATAAGTAAGCTGACCCACATGGAGTTTGGCCCTAGTTGCCAATTTAACATGTTCATTGTCTTGATGTATCTTGGAACTTTTCCTTAATTCAGAAGCTCGTTGAGCCAACACACTTTCATGCGTATGTCGTAAATATTGTAAGACTATTCTTTGATTGTTTGTGATGTATTTTGTTTCATTTGTACTAAGGAAATTGAACTATTTCAGTGGCTTTAATACTTATCTTGTTAAAGGTGTGTTGCATTTTTTTTAAATAATCATTGCTTCTATGTGAACTATTTCGCTAGTTTTGCAACGATTCACTTATATTATATGCTCGTGTGTATTTCTAGATGAGTATTATTACTTGCATTTAAAAGGATCACTTTTCTCTCCCCTTTTGGTAGAAGAACCTTGATACATTCTGCAGCTGAACAATCCATGAGACATACTCACTTACTAATATGAAAGCACCTATACATCGCTCTCTTGTGTTGAACTTTGCAACCAAGTCAAATCTATAAGAATATATGGCAGTCGAGCCTTAGTCCTGTAAGGACTCCCACACCAAACGATACAAAGTCTAATTAGGACTTTTCATTGGGGAGACCCCCTTGGTTGAAGGATTTACAACACCGTCAATAGGTACTCTAATCGGGTGGGATTAAGGTGTGTTGAGGATTGAGCCACTCTATGTACCATTAGGATTTTAAGCTCTAACACCAACCTGGGTATCTAGGTGCATATCCAATGTCAGAGCTCCAAGACTAATTCCACCCTCCCTACTTCTAGATCTAGACATCAAACCATAGGCCAACCATATGTCCTCCCAAGCATGTTATCGCCCCAATATTATTTATCTCTCCTCTACAACTAAATCATTGATCCGAGTTGAGTCAACTTGGATCAATCATATATATCCACTAATCCAAGAATGTTTTAAACATTCAACCTTTTTACAGAGAGATCTGGCACAATCACAACCCTAATCAGTAATAAACCTTTAAATATATATATGCAAATTAGCACAAACCTTCAAGGTCCTTAATCATTATGATGCTACTTATATCATCATCAAGTTTTCCAAATACAACTTATCAGAAGCTTTCTTCTTTCACTTCTTTAGTAGCACCAAATACATCCTCAGTACTTCTCAAGTATTTTGTTTTCAAATCTATTTGTAGTACTTTCATTCATTCTTTGGTTTCATTCTTTCTTCAAGGTATTTAATATGACTGTACTAATATTCCCTCCCTCTTAATTGGAGAGCTATACCCTTTCTTTTATCCAAGCTCCCTCTCAACTCAACAACTTCCTTCTTTTAGAGAGACTTCAATCTTTCAAGGCTTTATTTCTTTCATGGCATCAAGGTCATCTTCATCATCATAATTTTAAAGCTTTCTTCATCATGCTCGTCATTATTATCATTTTTCAAATATGAACATCTTCAACATCTTGTTACACAGTAATTTGTCATTGTCCTCATCTCAATCCCTCTACTATGTCATGTTTCAAATAAACATGTTCATATCTTCCCACTGATCTAAGGAGATTAAACAAATGATCTCTAATGCTGAAGATTGACCCTTTTTTACTAAGTTTTTGCATCGCTGCTAGTAAACCCTTAAAATCCGCGACGGTTCTCTGTCATGCACTGTATTGTTGTGACGTCATCGCTAGTACCCAGTTCATGACCCACGACGATCCAGATTTGGACAATTAGTTCAAACAGTCGGCCTTCTTGATGTTTCTAGAGCTGGTTGTTGGGTCAGTCTGGGCCGCCTTTCCACCTCTGGGATGGTGGTTCCACCTTTTGTGCTACCTTCCTTGAGGATGAGCTCCCTCTCCCTCATTTCATGGAGACTCCTTCTCCTATAAAAGCACTCACCATTGCTATGATCAGTTGGTTGCTAATTTTTGTAGTGAGTAGTTCCTTTGGTTGGGCAGTGTTGCTAATGCTTTTGAGTTTGATAGATAGCTGGTGTGGGTGTGACAAGTGTGGGATTATTGATAGCTTGTGCAAGGCTGTGGAGTGCCTTAACTTTGTGTTAAATCTTATGAGTGAGAAAGAGACATTGTATGTTGGGAGATTCATTCTTGAAGAGTGAATGCTTGAGAAACATACTGGCTGGACCCTCTGAGAAGGCCTATGACGTCAAGACTTAGTTGTAAGCTTGCTCTTGATTCATTATTAATACAATCAATGATGTTTTACTATGTCTTGTATGTAATTTACTTGATAGCTCATGACTTCTTGACTTTATCAGTATATAGATCATTGTTGTTTCCCGGTTACGTGCTTTGTTGTTTTTCTTTTGTATTGTTTCAGGTTAATCACTCATTGAGGAGAAGGAAGCGGAAGCCGAAGCAGTGCAGTGGAACTTCATCGACCACCGGTTTGAGGTAGGCCTCCAACGATGACTGTTTAAGGAAATCAATTGTTGATCTATCTTTGTTGTGACTAGACCCACTCTAGGGCTAGAGGGGTTGCCTCTGTCCACAGAGGGAACACTTTCCTGCATCACAAGTTGGCGACTTCGCTAGGGAATCTGTCCTATGTTTTTCTCTTATTTGCTTTTGCTTGATTTTGAGTTAATGTCTTTTGGATTTTGGGATTGAACCATCAGTCTTTTGGGTTACCTGGATCAATCTGGGAAATCCCTTTATTGCCTGTAAGGATAGACTGGTCTTGGTTTGGGAGTTTCTATTTACCTTTCATTGTTTTTAAGTACGTCGTTGGAAAAAGCTAAACAGTCACGCCGACGTCGCGCTGTCTCTGTCTTGGAAGTCTGTGCATCGCTGAATCCTGCCACACAGTTGCGACGATTCCTGAAATCAGTCCGTCGCGTGAAAGGCGTGTACTTTCGCGACGATGTCGCTCTGTTGCTACAGCTAGTAACTGATCGACACTAGTTGCTTGTGTTATGCCCGCGATGATTCCTGTAGAATTGTTTATTTCAATTCTGCCTCCTTAATTCATCAGTCTGGTTAACCCCTTGTTGTATTTCTCTTATCCCTTAGTTCATTTTAATTGCTTTTAGTTAAGGTGCTTACTTTTCGGTTTCGTTGAAGTGAATATTGTATTTTTTGGCTTCGTGACCTGTTTTTTCAAGTTTTGAATTATTTGGCTTGGTTATTTGCCTGTCCAAACGATTCATCCGCAACCCTCCTGGTGGTTTGCTTGAAGTTTTTCCATCACTTGTTCTTGCTGATTGATGTTTAGTGTCATTTATTGAACCAATTTCCATATTGATTCGATTGTTTCACTACCAAACATAGATTACAATTGTTTGGATCAATCGGTTTCACGCTTGCTTGTTTGTTTCTCTAGAATTCAAAGCTATCCAAAATCAAAAGATTGCATTCATTAGTATGCAAAAGTGAAAGTACGTTTTGCATTCCAAGTTTTCATGTTTGAAAAATTAGAAGGCAAATTTTAAATCTCTCATTAGTAATATCGAGGCATTATAGGGATTGATGTGTTTATACATTGTGTCTCTTGAGTGACTGCATTTGTTGATCTTGGTTTTATCTTGGTTTGGCAATGATCTCTCTACCCTTCTATAAGTAGGAGTTCATCGAAGTGAAAGATGTTTTACTCATCCTAGTTGCATCCTAGGGTTTTGCTATACATACGGTAAGGCTTGGAAATTGAAACATAATTCAAGATCAACTCTAAAATGAACTGAATAAACCTAACAATGCATTGGAACATAATGCACATTATTTAGAGGTCTAGGCTAGAGACGTTCTCCAGCGTCGTTAAACCTAGTCACTATTGCTTTAACTTAAGGTTGGCTGATTCCTCCTTCTATGACCCAATAGCTGCTAGCACGGACTTGCGCTCCCAGTACCGTCGAGTATATGTTGGGAAACCTCACTAGGTTATCATCCTATATCCTAAGGAAGCCATGTTTGTCGCCTTGCAAACCGTAATGCACCGAACACAGCATTCGGGAAGATTGACTGTCGTACGCAAAATCCTTGGTTTTCATATGATCGCCAAGGTCTATATGCAGTTTTACGGGTTGTTTGGTAAACCTTTTGCCTAGTTCTCCAGATTAGTCACTTTCGTTCCTTTTCAGACTCCTTAAAAGAAAAGGTACATCTGAGCACTTGTCCTTTCAGGCTCATTAAACCTAGAAAGAGATAGGGTCACCTTTTCGTCCTTTTCTCGACTCTTGAAACATGAAAAGGTCAAGTTTTGTTCCTGTGACATAAAATTTACTGCCCACGAAATATTTCTGGTACCAGTTCGAGTTCTTGATTACAGTGCAAGTGTTTTTTCAGGCTTGTCCTCAATGGCAACCTCCCTTGAGTCTACCGACCAAGGTCTTCCCCTAGATGGGAATCCAGGTTCGTTTCCACCTTTTGGAAATGTCGATGCTTCATATATGGCAACATTGTCTTTGCTTGGGTTAACCATCGGTTTGCCTGTATGGTTGTTTTCAATCTCGGTGGTCCCGAGCGTCATGACTCCTATTCCACCGTCTCCTTTGTCTGAACCATGACAGAAGGTTGAGCCTGCGCCTTCTTCCCCTGTTTCCTCACCTTCATATCCTCCTTCACCTGGTGAAAGTTTCACATCTAGTAACTAGGAGACTAAGAAGAAGAAGAAGAAGCCTGATAAATGTGAGGCCACCTATGCCGCTATTTCTCTGAGTACATATCAGGTTGGAACACCTTCTACTCCTCCGCGGAAGGTCAAGTTTCCTTGTAATTGTGTAAGGATGACCATCTTCTTCGTGACTATCCTGCTATTCCGAGGATATTAGAAGTTTGGTCTCATGATCCATCTCGTCCCTCGTCATCCTCTGAAGCTCGTGATGATGTTACCCTATCAACTGGCAGTGGTAAGAAGAAAAGGAAGATTCGATTCCCCTGTAGACTGTGTGAAGGCAACCATCCCCTTCACCTTTGTCCACTCATGGATAAAGCTTCAGTTATTTTGGAAAGTCTTACAGCTTCTTCGCCTCCACTTCTAGTTGGTTATCAGACGCTCTCTTCAGACCCTCTCCTGGTTGACAAAGAGATTAACTTAGATTCTTCTCCTATCCACCCTTCTCTTCCCGAACCTAGCTGTGCTCAGCCTGTTCTTGACCAACCATTGGTCGGAAAGAGTATCAACTTGGATTCACCACTAGTGGTCCACTCTGTTCCCGATGAGCATCATGATTCTACTACTCATGTTCTTCTCGTCTAGTCAAATTCTCCAATGCCCGAGAATGACCCTCCTATCTCAGTTGATTCAAAGAGTCCTTCTTCGATTCCTGTAGAGCATGGGGGAAATCATATGATACCCCCATCAAGTAGTTCAGTCGTTTCCTTCGACTGGAGTCACTTGACTGCTTTCCACCTTCCATCCTATGTGCCTTTCCAGATTACAGTACATGCCTATGATAAGGCAGTACCTGGCACTGTATTGGATGAGGATGCGTCAGTTAGCCTCATCCCTTTCACTACTTGGCAAGCTTTAGGCTCCCCATAGCTTGTGCCAGTCGCATACAATCTGTTGGCGTTTGACGGAGGAACCAGCCGACCTTTCGGGATCCTTCCGAAGTTTCCTGTTACTTTGGGAGGCAAAACTGTCTATATAGATGTAATGGCTGTCCAAGGTACTTTAGATTTTAGTCTTCTCCTTAGCCGTGATTATGTTTATGCCATGGGGGCCCTTGTCTCTTAACTTTTCCGTGTGGTTTTTTTTCCACACGATGGAAGAATGGTGACCATCGATCAATTATCCTTGTTTAGTCCCTCAATTCCTCCTGTGCAGCCGTCATCCCCTATCGGTTCTTGCTCGCAAGCAGTACCTTCCTTGCCACAGGTCAATTATGTGGCTACCCGTTCTATCTTCGCCTCTGCTGTTGATCATGCAGATGGTCTCGTACATCATGTACTAGGGGCATTGGAACCCGATCTGTCATTGGTGTCTCATGACATGTGTTCCTCCTGGGGCATGTTTCTTCCATCCCACGAAGGCCTCTTGGGAGCCATGTTCTCATATAGCCCATGAACAGGAGTGTGGAGCATAGTTCCTTGTCTCGTGTCAAGCTCATTAAAAAATGAAACAAGGAGTTCCGAGGATAGTTTGTTCCTGTTTCAACCTCTTTAAAAAATGAAACCGGGTGTCTCGAGGATAGTTTTGATCTCGTGACAACCTCGTTAAAAAATGAAACAAGGAGTCTTGAGGAAAGTTCTTGATCTTGTGTCAACCTCATTAAAAAATGAAACAAGGTTTATGAGGATAGTTCTTTTACTATGTCAATCTCATTAAAAAATGAAACAACTCCCTTTTCCAAATCGAGTCTTTGATTAAGATCTCGTAAAATCCAAGTCGAGTCTTTCCAAGATGTCGAAAGTGAACCTTCATTCCATCCACCTCGTTGGATGCAATGAAGCTTGGGGGCATGTACCCCGATTTGTGTCGTTATGTTGGGGGCATGTACCCCGATTTGTGTCGTTATGTTGGGGGCATGCGAACTCATAACAAGCATAGTTTTTCATTTCAAGCTTATGTAAACATGAAACCAAATCCAGGCAGAGTTCTCCATGGTTCAAGCTTGTGTAAAAATGAACCCATACCCGATTTACATCTCGTGATTGCCGTTTTATCCGCTAAATTCTTCTAGATGAGCCTTGGTTGTTTCATTCCATCGCCACCATCTCTTTGGCCAATCATATGCTTTCACTTGGTTGTTTTTCCTTTCCTGTGGAACCACAGCGATGAGTGGTTTTATTAGCTAGCCTCTTGACCATTACATGTTTTGAGCAATTCCACCATTGCCAGAGCCAGTTGCTACCCTTTATACCACTCATTCCTCTAGGATGAGTTACCTTTAAGATCTTTTTTGACTCGTAAAAGATGAAAATATTTCCGAGTTTTCCTTTCTAACTCGTTAAATGGAATTAAAAAGGTGGTCCACTTTCAGCTCTTTTCTGACCGTATAAACATGAAAAAATCGCCAGACTTTTGTCATTTCAAGTTCGATATTGGTTATGAATCGACATGTTTTTTATCACTTTTCTACTTTTTCGAATCGAGGTCACTAATTACAAAAAGTACTCCTTGATCGTAATGGTCAAGAGGTTCTCTCGAGTATTATTTTATACTTTTTCGGGCTCGAGGGACACAAATTTTCGAAAAAGGACCCCCCTGGCGTTTTCTTTCTCGTGTCTTTTTCAAACTCTTTAAACATGAAAAAGACTCTGTGTTTTCCCTATGTCGAACTCATTAAACCCTGATGACATTAGACTCATCACCATGACGAAAATCGAGCTTCTCCTCCCTAGGACTCGTTAAACTATCACTAGGTTGGATTCGTTCGAAGGTCGAACTTATATTACAAGCATATGCTATCCCCTTCAAGCTTGTTTTCAAAAATATTTTGGGTACTTGCGGCAGCTAGTCACTCTTGAACATTGACACTTTTGCTTCTTGCTAGGTTGGGACATCCACACATCGTCATTTGGCCTTCCGGGGTTTCGAGTTGTCATTTTGGCTCATTCCATCTGATCCATGTTGTCTCCATCAAGCCTCTGATCCCTTGGTACCAAAATGCTACCACATTCTGGAGTCGTGTCGTCGATATGTTCAAGAGTATAATCCTTCTACAGTTCACACCCTTACCTCCTCCTTTGATACTTTGCTTCACCATCTACCACTTGTTCCTTATCTCGTGTCATTGATGGGGGAAACATTATGGCCCTCCTGCGACAGATCGTCTCTTGTCGACACCAGTTCATTATCCAGGAGATTGATCTAGAGATCCCCTTCGGTACCTTGGAGCTTGCATGCCTCAATGGCAGACTTTCCTCATTGGTCTTCAATTGGGTGATTCCACGGGTGTTCGACTTTAGCTCATTTTTCACACTTAGTGGATTGTACTGGACAGTACCTTGAGAGCCATTGGCATTATTGGTGGTTTCTCTCGCGCTTGTTAATAGGTTTTCATCATTGATCAGTAATCAAGCGATTTTCTATCATGCTCGACCTCAACACATCTGTTCGCATGCTAGAATTTGTACTATGATTGGTTGGGTTTCAAGACCCTGAACTAAGATTACATATGTTCAGGCTGCGTGGATTGGTTCGTGACTCTTTGACGGATGGTTGCAACCATACCTGAGTCTTCATGGATGGTTACGACCATACCTTTATCATTATCATGGTATTGTCAACTGGATGTCCATACCATAGACCTAGTTTCATATGTCTTTTGGATGGTTGCACCCATGCCTAGACTACATGTATTTCACTATCACAGATATCAGTTGTACTTGCACCTGCAGGATCTTCGAGGTGGTTCTAGTTTAGACAGTTTCGTAAAGCATTTCACCCCTCCCACTCTCTTAGGCTTCATGCTTTAGGGGGCATCTGTTACACAGTAATTTTTCACTGTCCTCATCTCAGTCCCTCTGTTATGTCATGTGTCAAATAAACATGTTCATATGTTCCCACTGATCTAAGGAGATTAAACAAATGCTCTCTAATGCTGAATATTGACCCTTTCTGACTAAGTTTTTGCATCGTCGCTAGTAAACCCTTAAAATTTGTGACGGTTCTCTTTCATTCACTATATCGTTGCGACATCGTCGCTAGTACCCAGTTCATGACCCGCGACGATCCAGATTTGGCGAATTAGTTCAAACAGTTGGAATTCTGGATGTTTCTAGAGCTGATTGTTGGGTCAGTTTGGGTCGCCTTTCCACCTCTGCGATGGTGGTTCCACATTTTTTGCTACCTTCCTTGAGGATGAGCTCCCTCTCCCTCATTTCATGGAGACTCCTTCTCCTATAAAAGCATTCACCATTGCTATGATCAGCTGGTTGCTAGTTTTTGTAGTGAGTAGTTCCTTTGGTTGGGTAGTGCTGCTAATGCTTTTGAGTTTGATAGATAGCTGGTGTGGGTGTGACAAGTGTGGGATTGTTGATAGCTTGTGGAAGTTTGTGGAGTGCCCTTAACTTTGTGTTAAAGCTTATGAGTGAGAGAGAGACATTCTATGTTGGGAGATTCATCCTTGAAGAGTGAATGCTTGAGAAACATACTGGATGAACCCTCTGAGAGGGTTTGTGACATCAAGACTTGGTTGTAAGCTTGCTCTTGATTCATTATTAATACAATCAATGATGTTTTCCTATGTCTTGTATGTAATTTACTTGATAGCTCATGACTTCTTAACTTTATGAGTAAATAGATCATTGTTGTTTCCTAGTTACGTGCTTTGTTGTTTTTCCTTTGTATTGTTTCAGGTTAATCATTGATTGAGGAGAAGGAAGCAGAAGTTGGAGCAGTGCAACAAAACTTCATCAACCACCGGTTTGAGGTAGGCCTCCAACGATGACTATTTAAGGAAATCAATTGTTGATCTATCTTAACTGTGACTAGACCCACTCTAGGACTAGAGGGGTTGCCTCTGTCTGCAGAAGGAACACTTTCCTGCATCACCCATCTTTAAAATTATGTACCTACAAAACTTTAATAGCAAGTACAACCAAATACAAATATATAGAAGCATGAAGTCAACTATATCAAAATCATGTTATTACAACGGAAACATCAAAACATTCAAGCTTTAGACATCAAATAACTAAAACTTGTTAGCTTCATAATTAGCAAGGGTCGTATCTTTATATACTAGACTTCAACATATTTCTAGGGTTTTGCCACAAACTCTAGAATCCATCTTCGAGACATAAAGCCTTAGATATCAACAACTCAATCAAAATATTAATCTAATCATAAGGTTTCAACAATATGCACTTAGAATCACATGTCAAACTCTAGTAGGTTATTTTACAAACTCTAGATTTCATCATAAAACTAAATCATATCAATAATCGAAAATAATATACTTCGAGGGTTTCATTATCATGTCCTACAATATCAATCTTTACTAGGGTTTTCTTACAAACTCTAGACTTCTGTTAGGTCCCTATAATACTAGTGATTAACCCATTACTATTGTAATTGTATCCCTTATTAATATTGTTGTGCCCCTATTTTCCCCATATTTTTATTATTGTGCCCATAGAATCCCTCTATTGTTATTTTTGTCGCTTTATATTATTATTGTTAGGTCAGCTGGGTTATATTGTGACTCCTTAGACTCTTATATATAGAAAGGAGGTTTTGTCATTTGAATCATCCAAGAATTGTTCATTTATGTACTGTAAAGGAGGTTGCCCCCCTCGAAGAGGTTGAATTCTAAGGCGTTCAACTATATTTTCTATCTTTTTGTGAGCTGGTTTCATAACATTCAGTATCAGAGCTTGGTTTCGCTACTCCAAATAAGTCATCGTGGCATTTTCGCTATAACTTCTTTTCTGTGACGTTTCAGAAGCGAGAAAAAAAAAAAAAAAAAAAAAAAAAAAACACCAAATTGATATGAGATCGCATTGAACCTCATATTCGAACTTCAGAGCTTTTCGCTCTATATTTGCGGAGATATGATCTGAGGAAGTTGGTCTTTTTGCAGACTCTTGAATTACATTCCAAGCAGGTGACCTGGGGAAAATCATCATAACTTTCTCTCTAAGCATCGGATTGAAATTTTGTAAGAAGGTACAGAAAGGGGACGGAATGTAGTTGCTTGTATATATTTTTCAGTGGAAAAGGTTGAAACAGTGACACGTGGCACTTCATACAAGTTCACTCTTCTGGAAATGTCTATAATCAGGTCACCTTGGGAGATTCTGCATAGCTCTCTCTTGGAGAATCCAATTTGGATTAGACTTGTGGCATTGGAAAGAGAATGCAGAGGGCTACTACAAGTCGCAATTTCAGAACTGGATGATCCGAAATTACAGAGATACATTAGATTCAATATCAAGCTCCTACAAAGTGAAAAAAGACGTGTAGTTTTTTTTTAATTTTTGCATAAGCTTGGTTTGAAAAATTAGTTTGAAGGAATTCAAAGGGCATAGTAAAGCATTATTATCGGTAATTGATGCCCCAAGGAAAGAAAAATGCAAAAACCTAGTAAGCAACCTGAAAGCTCTAGCATGACTCATGAAGAAGAGGAAGAAATTCAACATGATATATCAAAATTACGAGACCAAGTGCAACAAGTGTCACTTGCACA
>APFE031588781.1:2947-128453 GCA_000404065.3 Pinus taeda
ACATTTAAGAAATATGTGCAATCATAAAGCATATATGATACATTCTAATTTATTACATTATGATAAAATTATCAATTGTCAATGCATAAACTATAAGTCTCTAAATTTACATCTCATTTACTCATAAATGATCACATAATGAAAATAGAAATATCCAAAATCAGCCACGAGAAATTTCTAATTTCTTGTCTCATGCTTGATTGGGAGTCTCCTCCTGCATAGTCGAACGACCTTACTGCTCTTGATTAAATACAAGTTTCATACCCTAGTACCCTACATGCTCTTCATTATTGGGAGTCTCCCCTGCATAGAGGGCTTGCTTCTCTTGATTAAATACAAGTTCCATACCCTAGTACATGATAAAATCCAATGGAAACATTGTAATCTTCCTAATCCTGAAACCTGAAAAACAGATAAGTCTGCTGGATTTTGAGTGAGATCTAAAATTCTACTTTCTCCATATGAAATCCAATGAGGGCGAAACCACTCTCAAACATCCTGAGTCATTTCATGTTAATGTTAAAAATTTAAGTAAAAGGATGAAAATGAAAAATAAAGGAGAATATCACTTTTACTTTAATAATTTAACATTACCATGAACTGCATATCAACACTAGGGCAAAAGTTCACTTTATAACTTTAGACAGGCATCTAGAAGCAACTAGAAGTCACTAGGATAACCTAAAAATAAATTAGGAAACAAACTAATTTAAAAAAAAAACACAAGTAAAACGCTGAAATGTGAGTCGTATGGCCCTGAAACGCGTTTAAGGCCGTACTGGCCACGTTTCAATTTCGTGAAATGTGGCAGTACAGCCTGAAACGCGTTTCAGGGCCGTACCAAACGCGTTTCAGCGTTTCGTACTCGTTTTCGTATGGAAACGCCCCCTTGCCCTACGTTTCCTGCAACATAGCAGCTGGCCAATAGCCCTATTGATTAACACATGACATGAGGCCATAGAACCTCTACATATTGCTCTGATCATATTTCTTTCTCCCATATGGTATTCCTTCTTGAAGCAAGGTGGTTCATCCATCAATGGGTACTTTAACCATTTTGTAATCATGTGCTTTTGCTTAATGTTTTGGGACATATTAATATGGGGTGATTTGGATGATTGGCCGATCCTGATTGTATTATTGTTCCCTCACTTCAATTGGGAGGTTAGTCTTTGGCTCTAGTCCAGTAGGACCTCCTCTAAGGTCTTAGGATTATAGGAAGAACACTATTAGGGAGGCTCTGATTGAAGTAGTGTACCCATGTTTTTACATACTTATCGCGTTTCTTCATTCTGTCTATTCCATGTCGATTCATTAGGATTGTGGTCATTGCTTATGGGGATTGGCACCATCTCATCCTCATCCTTGATTCTGGGCTGGAAAAATTTTCCTTAGAGGTTGACGCATGTAAAAGGAAGATAAAAGCAAAGAAATCCACAATGAAAGAAAATTCTAAAATGTAAAAGATGGTTGGGGCACAAATTAGCATGTGGGAAAAGGCCTAGCATGAACTCTACCCCTTATTCGCCATCACTCGATTACTATAGCACTTGATGCTCCTGACATAAAAAATTGAAAATGAACCCTTGTATTGCCCCAACCCTAATGAGCGAAACACTGCCTTGTCATTAAGGGGTAAAAAATGCTAAATCTCTCAAATGCAAAATTGGGCTCTTAAGCTATGAACCCAGATCAAAGCATTCTCATAAAGAAGTAAAAGGTGACTAGAGGGGTGGAAAAAGGTCTAGAAAGGTCTTCATTGCGTTTCCTTGGTATTTTGTGCCATTATGACTCCTTTAGCCCTTGTAGGACAAGGCACTGGTCTAAATTTGTGTTAATCACCCTAAAACCAAATAAAAACCTCACTAAATTTCTCTCTACTAGACGGCTAGGGAAGCTGCTAGGTTATAGGAGCTGATTTATGTGTAAAAACTGCTGTTTTATTGCTTAAAGGTGACTCTAGATTGTAGATTAGTCTATATAAACCCTTTAATAGCAAAATCTAGCATTGTAAATTGCTTTACAAGCCATAAAGGGGCTGGCGTCATCCTCTTTTATTGTTGTTTATGCATATCTAACAGCCTTTAATTTGTTTGCTTTAGATCAGTCCTAGTCTCTATTTGAAACCCTTGCTCCTTTCTTGTTGAAGATCATTTGTAGGGTTTTTCATAGGCTGTTATATGCCATCGCATGTCTTAATATTGAAGATCACTCAAACCCTAATTTATAACAACCCTATTATTGGTATAACCTTAGAGTGCTTGAACCCTAGTATTGAATATTCCCATCCTCTTTGGCCTTGCCAAGTCCTCTATCCATCCTTAGACTATCAAAAACAAGTCACCTTGAGCCCTAGTATTAGAATATCTTATAGTTGAACTAGGGAAGCCTTCATTGTGATTGAAATCCCATAAAAGAGTAGGAGGAATGTTGCTGAGCTGACAGTGGCAACCCTTCCTCACTATTGCCATAAGGTTTGGCCCCTCGTTTAGTGAGGTCTTGCACCAGTCTTGCTAGGTTTTGTGGAAAGAGTCCCATTTCTTGACAATGATATTTTCTTGCAGAGAAACTTGGGCTGACCCTGCTTTTAAAGATTGGCTTGTTTAGAAAATTCCTGGAATACCTTTTGTGCAAGGTAGAAAACCTCTTCATTAGGGAGATACCTTTTGTGCAAGGTAGAAAACATCTCTTTATGAGGGAGATGTTCAACCACAAATCTCAACTCTTACACATCATACCTTGCCTTGGGATGATCAAGGGTATTGCCTCATACTTGTTGGTCCATTAAATTGGACCAACAAGTGGTAAATAGAGTTCCATAGTGTACTGGACAACAGAATGGTGAGATCCTTAGTTTCTCCTCAACCCCTTGGACAACAATCAATATTATTGAGATTGACATAGAGGTGACAAACTATAGATTAGGCCACACATTCTTAGCGCGTTAGAGAGATTGGCTCCATATGGATCCAAAGTAGGACACCTCTCGCTCATCAAACTACCTCCCAGTACTAGAGGAGTAGCCAAAGATCCATTCAGAGTTTCCTTCTTTTGATCTCGAATATAAGTTTATGGTTTGTGACATTTACTTGGAGCAATTTACAACTCCATTTATTAATGAAGCTTATGTTTACATTTCTTGTACAACTTTGAGAGAAATTTTTCAAGTTACATCATTGTGAGCATTTCCATCTACTTGAGGCAATTTCTTTCTTTGTAAAGCAAACTTAGTTACATCACTTTAATTCACTTACAAGCTAATTTCCTTTTTCCAATTGAAGTTACATTTGCAATTTACTTTGAGCATTATCTCATTTCCATTATTTTGAAGCATTGCAAATCTCCTTGGGAAAACTTATTTGCATATCATTTACAAATTCTAGCATAGTTTGCATTTTAATTCAATTAACCTCCAAGCATAAGCTTGGTTGATAAGAAGTATAGGGAAAAAGACTTTCTTGGAAAGTTCTTCCATCTGGTATGAAATAAGGTAAAAGTGTTGTGACCCTTTAGTTATGAAGGTGGCTTGTCCCCTTGTAGGAACGAAGGCACACGCTGGCTCGTAAGACTCAGGGGACGGGTATCATTAATGACACCACCATGCCCTCGCCTCCTCTTTCTTACAATGACTCCAATTTTTACCCTTTGGTAAGAGCTCAAGAGGAGGACTTTTCATTTAGATTAAGCATTTTAGATTAAAAATAACCAAGACTAATTGCATTCAAATCTAGTATAGGTGCATCTCATGCTAATACATCTTATGATTTCACTTGCAATTGTCCATTTTACTTGTCAGTGTTGAATATTTATGTTGGCAAGCATTGTTTCATTTTCCTTTTGCAAGTAGAACACTAATTGCTTTTCCTTTTGCAAGATATCTCTATATGCTTTGATTTAGGCATTGACTATATTTTAATAACATTTTATATCTTGTATTCATGATCATGCTAACATCTTTGTGTCCATTTCAGGATTGCTTTGCTTTCATTGTTGGAAGCATTCTACTTTAGTTTTGAGCAAATGTATCTTTCATTCCCGTTGAGCAATTTATCTTAAGGCATTGGTTTTATGTTTTTATTATGTTAATGATTTTTATTGCTCATATCATATTTTGCTCATAATTCTTAAAAGTAATCCACTTTCACTTTAACATCTCTCTTAAAACCTCACATTTCTTTTATCTTTGTTTTCCATAGTAGGGACCACCCCCCATATCTAACCTAGGAGATAGCTTAAACGGAGAGAGAGGGGATTTAGTGTGACAACCCCTTCTCTTAGTTCCCTGCCACCAACCACACCTCGTGGGGTTGAAGAATTTTCTCACTGACTTGTAGGTAGGTATAGGCGTCAGGGTCAACAGGTCACATGATAATTTACTTAAAAGAGATCCATTGATCTTATGGTTATATCTCAATCGTTGAAGATTAGTTTTTTGGCTCATATCAAAGTTATAAAAGAAAGAGATGGCAAAGGACAAAGACAGACATAACATTCATTCTTTAGGCACTTTACTTTATAAAGTGATTTTATAAAGTTGAAAAGTGTACCTTTTTAATTAATGACTAAAAAGCAATGTTTTTAAAACCGGAACCGGTGACCGGACCGGTCCACCTAATGAACCGGTTTATCGACCGGAACCGGTCTAACCGGGATTGGTTTGGTCTAAACGAACTGGTTTTAAAAAAATACATTAAATAATTAATTTCTAATGAAACAAAACTATTTTTAAGATGTAAAACCATGATTCCAAGCCAATAAAGACAAAATATGCAGAGTTTGCTCATTTATATACCATGTAAAGGTGAATATATCAAAATGGCATCGAGTACAATACATATCATCGACAAAATAGCAAAATACATAAGAAATGAGGCTCTAAATGTCCTATAAAGTCCAAAAACAATGCTGCAAGCTATGAGGCCATTGGCCTACTACAAGTCTACAGTGTACACATGATCAATCATCAAGTTCATCACCACTACTAGACATAGGATCATCATTAGGAGCTACATAGACATCATCTGGTTCAGAGTCTGAGGATGCCTCAGCCTGATCTGCAACCTCAGTATCAATGCCACCAATGACAATAGAAGTGGACCTAATGGAAGCACGAGTTTGTCGACCTACATGACTAGTGCCTTCCATTGGTTCTTTGCCTTTCCTTGATGCCGCTACTGATCCTAGTTCTGATGCCACATTGCCACCACATAATCTGCATCATCCCCTGCTAAAGCCATGCCGATATCAAAATCAGCCTCAAACACAGGTTCTTCGGTCTCCTCCACCCATTCTGATGTTGGATCAATATCGTCCAACACAATGGGATCTAGATCAGGAGTTTTTCTCATCATTTGGAGCTCCGATTGCATTTATTGTTTACCCCCAAACCATGAAATCCTGAAAATAATTAAGTCTGCTGAATTTTGAGTGAAATCTAAAATTCTAGTTTCTCCATATGAAATCCAATGAGGTCGAAACCACTCTCAAACATCCTGAGTCATTTTATGGTAATGTTAAAAATTTAAGTAAAAGGATGAAAATGAAAATTAAAGGAAATGTCACTTTTACTTTAAGAATTTAACATTACCATTAATTGCCAACATTTTGAAGGTTGAAACACCCTTAGTTTCCCCCCAAAACCCCTGAAACACAATGAAAAATATGCTTTTTTAACTTTATAGTGGGTGTGCCTAAAACCGGCCGGTTTAGGACAAAACCGGCCGGTTTTCACCGGTTAGGGCAAAAAAATGGCAAAATGGCCTTTCCAACCAGGCTTTTTGGCCGGTTTAGACCGGCGACCTTGCTAACCGGCCGGTTAGACCGGTAACCGGTTTTTAAAAACAGTTTTGAAAACACTGCTAAAAAGTAACTTTATATAAAGTGAGTCACTTTATAAAGTTGGGTCACTTAAGTGATTTAAGTGGGCCCAATGTGAGATTAAGTCATGACCATTGATCTTGAGCCAAATTGAATCTCAACCATTGATATCTAGAGTTAGGTATTTTAGTCATTAACAATAAGTAAAAGGAGAAAGGGAGAGTGAAGAGACACACCCTTCTTCATGAGATTTGGAGAAGAGTGTTAGAAAATTAGAAAGGCAAAAATATTTTCTTATGTTGATAATTACTTGTGATATTCTTATGTTCTTATTAGCTTTCTTATGTTCTTCCTTTATCTTTGTTTCATCAAGTGATTATCAAAAGCAAAACATGAAGATGAAGGACACCAGATGTAGGCGGACAACCAGGGCTAAAACCCCTATATAGGGGAAAACCCAGTCAAAATCTCTTCCTTCGGTAATTTAAATTGAGATGGACCAAGACCCTAGACCAACAAGGTTTCCTCCTCCACCAAGTTAACCTTCCAAGATGATATAGTAATCTCTTCCTATCCAATAGCTCCAGCCTAGCAAACAATCTAGTAATTTGACTTCCCAGTTGCATAATTTTGATCCCCTGTAGTAGAATTTTGGCCTCCCAGTTACCGCAGAAGTTCAGCCTCCTTCCAACAGTTGTACGACATAACACGTGTGAGAGAGAAATTTCGACTTTTATGCTTGAGAGTAATTTTTCTTCGCTATCCTTCTTTTCCTTCCTTGAATTTCACACTTTTTCTTGCCCAGTAACTGTGAATCGAATTTGTGGAGAGTGTGTGACAAATCAGGTCGAGTTGTTGCCTTTATATAGTGAGCTTGCTATCCAGTTTTAGGCTGACTCGTCCAGTTTTGAGGCTGACTTGGTGGAGGAGGCCTAGAAGACTTATTTTAATATAAAATAAATTTCTTTCTTGGCAAATGATTCCCAATTAGGGTTTCTTACAATATGACATGGACAAGGACACTTGACATAAACCCTAGAAGCTTGCAATGGAGGCTTTGACCTAAAATCAATTGACCCAAGCATGAAACCCATGCTTTAATAAGTCAATTTTATTAATAAGAAAATTTCTTTTTCTTTCTTTTGATAAATATATTTCATCATGACTCTAGTAAAATTATGAAGACCAACACTAGTTACATTCTTCAACACTCCCTCTTAACTAGCGAGGTATTCATAATTACCTATATATGAAGGTACATGGAAGATCTCCAAAATGAACTGTGAAGAGTTTTGGCACACTCAGTGCCTCATACTAGATACTTGACCAGGGTTATCTATTCGGGTGGGACTAAGATGGACTCAAGCTTTCAGCCAGTCTAGGTACCATCAGGCTTACTTGCTAACCATCAACCCAGGGATCTAGGTGCATATCCAAGAATGGAGTTCCATGACCAACGCCACCCTCCCTCTTCGAGATCTAGATATCAACACACAGGCTAGCCAAATGTCCTCTTCGGGATCTTCCATTAAAAGCTCTAACTCTCCCTAATAAACTAGATATATCCACTTGACCAAGCATGCTTTGACCTTCTTATGGAGAGATTTACCTGTACAAACACAAACCCCAATTAATAATTAAATTTCAAACATACAAATAAGTAAACACAAATCTTTGAGGTCCTCAATCATTTAGATGTTGCCAGTATGATCAAGTTATATACAATTTTGTTGGAAGCTTTCTCCTTCTTTTGTCATAATGTGCCGTCCCTCTTAACTGGGGAGATATATCCTTCCTTCTATCTAGGCTCCCTCTTAACTTAGGGAGATCAACTATTTTCTTCTTCTATAACATCAAAGAACCTTTTATGTCTTCATTTCTTCTTATGGTATCAAGGTCATCTTCTTTCGTCATGCTTATCATCTTCATCATCTTGAAGATTGTGTACTTGCAAATCCTTCAATAGAAAGTACAACGAAATACAAATATAAAGAAGCATGAAGTTAACTATACCAAAAAATTGAGTCATTATAATGGAAGCATTAAAATATTCAAACTTTAGACATTTGATACTTAAACCTAGTTATTCTCATAATCAACAAAAGAAACATAAGCATTAAAATATTCAAACTTTAGACGTTTGATACTTAAACCTAGTTAGGCTCATAATCAACAAAAGAAACATACCTCAACCTTCTGCGAGGATTATTGTCATAAACCCTAGATCATATTGTTAAGACTTGAAGCAATTCAATGATGATATCAGACTCTGCAAACCCTAGATTCCATTTTTGTGATACAAAGCCTTTAGATATTAGCAATTTAATCAAATAACAATTCTACTATGCATGTTAGACTCTATTAGGGCTTTTTGCAAACCCTAGATTTTTATCATCAAAACTAAAACATATAAATAATATCATCAAGTCCTAGAATATCAATCTTTACTAGGAATTGTTACAAACTCTAGAATTCATGAGCAACAACAAATAGGTCAGCATACTCGTATATACATATCTAGGATTTTATAGTCACGCACTAGAAATCACAACACTATCTACTAGGTAATCCTAAGACACATACATTAATATATTAAAGTTAGACATATAACAAATTTTAACAAGACTAGGGTTTCAATCAAACAAATGAATACACACCTAAACTTTTATCCCCAAAATCTTACTATCACAAGGGTTTTGCTCATAAACCCTAATTTATCAAACCCTAAAAGTTTAGGATTACAATGTATTAACAACAAACCCTAAAGAACTAGGGTTTCTATTATAACAATACCAAAACTATAAACATCAAGAAAATAGGATTTCTAGACTTCATGATCAACCCTAAGTAGCTTAGGGTTTCATAATCAATATTGGCACACCCTTAGGTTAGGGTTTTATAGAGAAATTTTAGGGTTCCATAAGAATTATAATGTAATGAGGGTAGATTTAATCTAATGATTAATCACCTTAACAAGAATCTCTTACGATTCAAAACCCTAGGCATAATGATGTCAGTAATGTAAAGCAAATTTAAAAAGAGAAAGAACATACCTTTTTCATGAATAGAACCTTACAACAATGATTTAAGGCATACCTTGAGATGTTCTATAACAAACCTGGTAGGACTTCAATTCTTGATGGACTTTAAGAACTTCTTTCATGCATCAAGTTTATCCTTTGAGGTCTCCTCCATAGCCTTTCTCCATTCTGCAAGGTTTTCTTACCAAGGAAAGTCATGAAGAACAAGTTATTAGCATATAATACAAACAAACCTTAATGTGAGGAAGAAACTAAATATGAAAGGATGAAACAAGGAACAAGATACTTATCTTTTGGTAAATGATGGAGGTTCCCTCTTAATCCAATCTTTGAGGCATACCTACAACTTATAAAAACAATTCAAAAATGTCTTAACAAAACATGTTAGACCTACAAATTTTCGAAATCAAAACATAAAGGAAATTCAGAACTTAGAATAGAAGACCAAGGGAGGATATCTGAAAGGGAGGACTTAGTGGTATAAGTCCTTGACTTTCGATTCTTCTTCAGCCTTGTTCTTCTTAGATGGAGCTTCATCGGTGATAGTTCCTTGATCCTTATCTCACTTCTTATTTCTTGGATTCTCAGGACAATGACTCTTGTAATGACCCATCTTGTGGCAATTGTAACATTCGACTTTGGAAAGGTCCATTCTTTTTTGGTCCTTTGAACTTCTTGAAGGTTCCCTTATTCTTATGATGAGCATAATAGGCATTTGAGGTGTTTTCTTCTTCATACTCTTTCTCGTTGTTTACTAACGATATTCTGGTTTCTTCTTGACTACATGCATTACACATTTGTTCAAATGTTGGAGTATCCTTCCAACTGTTAAGCCCCGATATAAAGGCACTTCAAGATTGTTGTAGTCCTAGAAGGGAAGTAATTATGAGCTCCTTTTTTGGGACAACTTCATCTATTTCTTGGAGTTCATCTTTGATTCTTGATATCCTTATGAAATATGGAGAAATGATATCATCATTTGTCATCTTAACAATTCTTAGTTCATTCTTGGGGCTTGCTATTTGACCAATGTTCTTAATTGTGAATAACTTGGAGAGAGCCTCGTACATTTCTTGAGCGGAATTTATGTTGGATATGTATGGAATTAGGTGAGTCTTAGTGTCTAGAGTCATTGTATATTACCATGTTAGATCACTCGTAAAATTTTGCGGAATTTGATTAGGTCTAGGGGTCACTTTTAAAATTTCCTGTGGGACGAGAATTTTAATAAATTGTCTATGTAACTTGTAATAAGTGATGTCTAGAGAAGTTGTATGGGGTATGAGTGCTCAAAATTACATCTCTACTCCTCAACATTCTACTAAGACACACTTTGAGGGGTAAAAAATAAATTATAACCCTGAAAACCCTCTTTTCCTAAGTCTAGGGGAAAATGTGGCAATAAATTAGCTAGCAAATAAATAAATGGGAAAAATTAAATATCCACACATGCCAGAATGAGGTGGAAATGAGGTGGAAATTCACCAAGAGATAAGAGTTGAGTTCTAAGATGATGTGGACTCCACCTAAGCCAAGAAAAGAGGACCACATGTGCAAATCAAACTTCTAGAGGAGGGACCACGAGTTCCAAGAGACTAATCCCACGAATTGTGGAAGGCAGCTCGAGTTCCAAAGTTGACTTGAGTATTTGGTGGAGATTTGACTGAGTTCACTTGAGATGAAGTGGAGAGTGGTCTCCTACCACTCCACTTCACTCATTCATATATTCCCTTCCACTCCCACGGATTCCTCAATCATGGCTAGCGTGGACCTTCTTGGAGATTCAAATTGCATGAGGTGATTGCCTATTGATTTTCATCATTCCACCTTGTAATCATCTTCCATTTTCCTATTTATATGAGCCGTTGGCTCTCATTATGTAATCTTGATCAATGTTATCAGAACTGGACTAGAACCAATGGAACTGGCTGGTCCGACCGTGTTTGGCCTGAAACTGGGCCTCTGAACCGGAATTGGCTAGTTCAGTACCGAACCGGCCGGTTTAGGACCGGTTTCTTCTGTGTCCCTTCCTAGGTTAGCATAAAAAAAATTGCCTTTTTTAATTTTAATTTTAATTTTTTCGATTTGTTGGTTTACTTCTAATTCTCCCCTAGTTCAACCTAAACATCCAGCCTATGGTCCTCAGCCTAATATTTAAGCCTATGGTCCTATTATTGCTATGCATTTCATGGTAATGTTAAATTCTTAAAGTAAAAGTGACATTCTCCTTAATTTTTCATTTCCATCATTTTCCTTAAATTTTAAAACATTACCATGAAATGACTCAGGATGTTTGAGAGTGGTTCCAACCTCATTGGATTTCATATGGAGAAAGTAGAATTTTAGATTTCACTCAAAATCTAGCAGACTCAATAATTTTTCAGGATATCAGGATTGCGGGGATTGCAACATCTCTATTGGATTTTGTCATGTACGAGGGTAATGAACTAGTATTTAATAAAGAACAACAAACCCTCTATGTACTTTGTTGTTAGTGGCAATGGTTGTCAAACTCCTCTATCTGGCTACTAAAAGTGTAACCATCACTAAAACAAAATCTTGACTTGACATTATACGCTTTTTCTATCTTATTTTAACGCTTAGAGGGTTGTATTGATGATAAAGATTCCAATATAGGCAATGATTGCAGATTTGGATGCTACTCATTCTTCAAATGAGGACGAGGAGGATGATCAAGATGATGATTTTGATGATAACATTGACAATTAGCACTTGTAGGTTGTAACTATAGTATTGTAGACTAGTATCATACTATCATGTTATTTTGGACTATAAAGGCCTTTTAGAGCCCGCTGCTTGATGTTTTTTGGTTCAACGATGTTTTGCACTAAGTGCTATTTTGGTTATATGCACTATTACATGCTATATAATGAGAACTTTTGCATATTTGTGTATAAATGGTTTGGATTCATATGGATGCACATGAATATATAAGTTTTTCTTTAAAATATGAATATTTTGTGTTTTTAGTAAACCGGTTTTTTATCGGTTCCGGTCCAATTCTGACTGGTTCTCAGTCCACAAGTTTTTTCGGTTCGATCACCGGTTTGGTTCTGATAACATTGATCTTGATACGAGTTCTTGTGCTTGGGGAAGCTCTGCTCTTTTGTATACTCACTTTTTATTGCAATAAAAGACTTTGGGGTTCACTTATGAGGTGTTGTTCTTCTTGGGCATGGTAATGTCTTGATCATTGTGCTTCATCATTCTACTTGTGCTATTGTGATTATTATTTCCATTATGCTTCTAGAGATTTGTTAATGTAGAGTTACCTTACATTGGCGTTTAGTTTTGAAAACTTTGCTCTGGGTAGGGAATGTTTTAGTTGATTTTCCTATAAATTTCTAAAATTTATTTATTATTGCTTTTTACTAAACCCATATGGATCTAATGTGTATTCGAATTTGTGTAGAAAAAATGTTTTTTGGATCAAGCCTCAAGCGTGAGGGGAAATTCTTGGAGGAATCATCCCACTCTTGTGCATTCACACGGAATATCGCGCATTTGTTGTCTCTTGAAGTCGCATCATTCAATTTGTGTTTGCAGGCTCCTTGGCTTGGGCTTGTAGTCAAGTACATCTCATTCAAACTATTTATCTCAAGCACTTGTGCTTACATCAATTTCATTTGCTATTTGAGAGCATGTCAATAGCTAAAGAAGGGTGAGAGTCCTACTCTCATTCCTTGGTTTAGCTTTTGTATATTACTTGTAGATATTTATCTCCTCTTCTTATGCATTTTTTCAATAACTTTGAAGATTGTTCTGCAGAAAATCAGACTTACTTTGAAGATATCACTCATCCTTTGTGTTGGCAGGCTTAAGGAAGCGAGAAGGATGAACAACTAATCTTTATTTTGCAGACCCTTAACACATTTGGGACAAAATTTCTTCAAGGCCATGAGCACTTTGAGCAGACATATGTATAGGTTGTGAGCCCTCCTCAAGGCAACCCTCCGTTGACAGGGCTGTGAGTTTTTAGAGGCCTAGCCTCTTTCACCTTATGCAAACTTTCACACTCTTGGAAGGCTGATTTATATATGTAGAACAGTCCTTTAATTTCCAGATTTGAAGGCTCCCTTTTTGTGCCTCATTTGCAATCGACCTAGCTTTAGCAAGGAGAGGATCTAGTGTTTAATCTTTAAGAAACTATTGTAAAGATCTTCCTTGAGTTTAGTTGAGGCCTCTGAAGGGTTCTCATTGCTTGTAACCAAGTTAATAAAAGTTCATTTTTCTTGAGGGAGCTTGGGAGTTTTTCCCATGGTATCCCATCTTCTCTTTTGGAGGGAGAACTTTTACTTTTGGGTGGATTAAATTTCTTAGGTTAGTTCTAATTTATTTGCATGCATTTTTCTCTAGTTAAATCTAATATAATTTGTGCATGGTTTAGCTCATAATTTCAACACATAACACTCACATTTTCTATTTATCAAATCAAACTTGCCAATTTGCTTACTAGTCTCTTGTATTGTGCAATCAATTTAATGGTTGCTTGAGCTACAATATTTTTGCAATCTTCTGTGGTGCAACTTATCTCTCATTTACTTTAAGCTACAACACATTACAAGCAATCATTTTTATTTCCTTGGCAAATTAGATTTGTTTATTAATCTATTTCTCTCTTAAGCTTGACATTTGTTTCACATGCTTCATCATTCCCTTTTATATGTCAGTTTATGCTTGAGATACCATCTTGAATATCACATTGTTGATTGATATATATCTTGGATCATTTTGTTACCATCATTTATTTGAAACAATTTGCAATTAGCACTTAGGCATTCTAGCATTAGTCTTGCATCTCTAAAAATTACGCCTAAGCATAAGCTTGGTTGTATAGACATCTTAGGACAAAAAATTTCCTAATTCTGTTTTCACCTAGTATGGAGTAAGGTTCCAACACGTGACCTCACAGTTCTCTTGGTGGCTTTGTTCCTTTGTAGGAACGAAGGCACACGGATTGTAAGAATTATGGGAAGGGTATCGTTAATGACAGACTAGTGCCTCCTCAACCCATCTTCATTTCAATTCACCCCAATATTGTTATATAACTCTTGCTCTTGTCATCTAGAAATTTACATTGTTCATGATCATTTGATGTTGTATCATTCCATTTGGGCATTTCCTTTACAAGTGCAAGTTATATACCTGTTGCTCATATTTCATATCTTGAAACTAACACTTGTTTTATAGGATTACTTGTCATTGTAACTTGAATTTCCATTTCCATATTGCAAGTACTTGATATTTTCATTTGAGCATTGTTTACAAGGCATTGGCTTATACTCTTTATTGTTGAATTGCTATATTGAAATATACCTCTCACATTGCTCATCATTTACACACTTGTTAAATTCTTGAATTAAGTGACTTTTGAGAAGTAGTTCCCTTAACCTTAGTGTTATGAGGAATTTTGCATCTGTGGATAAATACTAATTCCCTAGGTAGGTAGCTATACCTAGAACAACAGATTTAAAGCGCTTATCCTTTTTCTATAGACAATAAATAAGACAAGGGAATCAAAGGACCTACTTGTTCTTTCGCTTTCCTTTTGTCTCCTTTGTATGGCTCCCGTCACTCCTTCTCGAACTTAACTCACTCAAAAAGTACTTGCAAGCATAAACAGAAGACAAAGAACCAATCAAAGCAAAAGATCTATCGAACATAAGTAAATGGAATCATATATATTCACACATATAAACATCATATATCAATATAAGCATATGGAAAAAGGTGTAAACAGTTTTATTAAGTAGAAGGAAGAATTACAACCATGAAGTCCGATCCATTGTCACTCTTCCAGCTTGGGTTCCAACCAACATCACATCAATAGCACAACACTCCGGTAGCATAACACTACTTACTTACAATCTCAATTCTCACACCAATAGAATATCCTTACAAATTCTCAAGGTCTAGCCCTTGATCACTTAGATGAGTGCTCAATTTATAGGCAAATGGAGGAGGTTTGGTCATAAATGAGGGTATTGAATGGCCTTCCAAACTTAGAGTTAGTTTCCATGGAGGAAGGGATGAGAGGGTAGGAGGTAACTTAACTCATTCCCTATCCAATTTCGAGCTCGTAAGAGATGATACGTGTGGGAATCTTCTAGATGGCTCCAAAAGTTAAGAATATTCCCAAAACCCTATGATGATTTTGCTCAAACTCGCCCAACGTAGGTTAAATTGGGCCTAGGTACTCTGCAAAGCACCCTGACATGGGCCTACCTGCACTGAAGCGCACTTACCCCTGACCAAGGTTGCGCTGGTCCCTTAAGAAGGCATTTCTAGAGGGATTCAGGCCAAAAAACTCTTAGGGAAGGAGGCATTCAAAGTGGTGACTTGTTTAGGGCATGTAGCAACAGAATTAGGGTTTGATGAGCCCCAATAGTACTAATTTGGATGATGGGAGTGATGTGCCCATATCGATCTGTAACAAGTAACAACTGCCCCCTAAAGCATGAAGTTGAAAATAATGATGTCGAGTGATATGCTTTACAATGTGATGAGGAGGTTCGGAAGTGGTTGGTGACTTGCATCGATTACAATACATAATATCATGATATTTTGATTTTTTCTCATCAATCGCTGAGGGAAGGCATACCCATGCTCAACATATAAACTTTCATTACAAGTACATAGATATTCGTCTACAGATATAGACCCATGATCAGATGACCATCAATGTAAAGCCATTGTACAGATGATTTGGTAGATTTCCTGAAATCGCAGCCCGGATGGATGAAATTAGATCTGGGGTCTTCTATCTCGTTTAATCGTTCGCTCAAGTATGAGTTTAACCACGCAAATATGTGATCTGAAGTCGAACATGGGAAGATACCATCTGATTACGAGCCAATGATGTAAGTCATTAACAAACACGAGAGAAATCACTGATAATGATAATGATCCTCAAGGTACTGCAGTACATTCTGCATGGTTTGAATGGATGTTTTGATGTCGAACACCATACAAACTCTTTCGGTCGAAGGCCAGTGATGTCAACGTATCGCCGGAAGTGAGAAACTTTCCATTGATGTATGCAAGCTTCAAGGTACTGGAAGGGTGTTTTTAAGTCAACTTCTTGGATAATGTGCTGATGTCGACAAGAAGCGACTCATCGCAGGAGGGCCTCGATGTATCCCACATCAACGACACAAAACGAGTAATGATTTTGGAGACGGAATTTGACTGACAACACAAGGTTCAAGAATGGCGGTCATGAAAATGAAGGTTTATGAGTATTGCAAAGGATGAATTTTAACAGAGTGACTTCTCTTGAACATGTTGGCGACACTGAATGGATTGGCAACATTGACCCAAAACAAAATTAATGGATGGTATGCCAAGGTATGATGACCATCAAGCAGATAACCCAACCCAAATAGTCATAGTGATGAAATGAAAGTGTCATATTCAAGAGCGACCTGCTGCCATAAAGTGGTTTACCCTTTTTCCCATTTTCCCTAGTCATTGCTGACCAGTACCTCTTTATTTTTATCAAGCTTGAGGAAGATAACATATGCTTGTTGTATAATTCCACCCTTCGGGTGAATCCATCGCTATGTGATGTTTTAACGAGTCTAGCGAATGTGAAACTCGTTCTTGTCATGATGGACAAGTTTGTCGCTATTTGATGTTTTAACAAGTCTAACGACAATGATAACTCGGTCCTTTTCATGTTTAGAGAGTTTGAAAAGGGACAAAAAGAAAACTCCACAAGTTCTTTTTCGTAGATTTGTCTCTCAAGTCCGAAAAAGCGTTAAACAATACAAGAGAGAACCTATTGACCATGTTCGGTCAACGTATTCCTTTTTCGTAAATAATCTATCTCAGCCCGAAAAAGGGTTAAACTTATATTGAGTAGATGTCATTTCCAATCCGTTAACGAGCTGAAAAGGACAAGCGTTCGACAATCTTTTCATATTTCGAGAGTCTGAAAAGAGCTTAAAGGGGGTTTCAAGGGGGTTCCTTTTTCGATGTTTAACAAAGCTCGAAAAAGAGATAAAAGTATGCCCTGTGGTCAAAGTACAATTCATGATCGTGCATGTCAAATTTTGTAAGTCAACTGTAAATCTGTTCAAAGCAACACCAAACGGATTACACATACCTGTTTCATTGGTAAAAATAGGTAAATACTGAAGTTTACTCATTTAATGATCATGAAATAAACATAAAAATAAGAATTTACCATGTTATTTTCACCATTTGATATTTCCCATTCAGTTTGTGCTCTGACCTTGTTTTTACCTCGATCTTCATCAACTGATTGCGAGAGATTCTACGGATCATTTCTCGTGTCATTTGGACCAGGTAAAAGATCTACTCCTTTCTTTTCATATCATTCTTTTACTGTTTCATGCAAGTTTTTAGGATTTTAGGGCCCCTGGGGTTTGAATTTTTCGCCTTGGGATCAGCGCAGGCTTGCATGTCGAAAACTGCGCTGAGGAGTACCCAGATAGAAGAGATTCTGCACTGCAACACAGTGTCTCCTTGCCTGGGTTGCGTTGGGCGAGTTTCACAAACTTGTTTCACCAAATTGACCCAAAATTTCTTCAATTTTTTGCATGTAAAGGATCCTAACTAAGCTTATGGATTGATTTTAGGTTTTCATCGGATAATAATGTCTATTACTTGGCAAGAAAGAGAGCATGAAGAACAAGACATGGTTGCCCTAAATGATCCAGGTACAATTGAGGCCCTAAAAAACTGTGGGTTGCTAAAATACTTCAAGTTGTCAGGAATGAGGCAACAATCAGAACTATTGCAGTTCCTAGTTCATGCATGGGATCCAACAGATCAGGGTTTTCACATAAGGGACAAAGTGGTCCCTATTGTGATTGATGATGTTTACTTTCTTACATGGTTGTTGAGACGTGGTGCCCCCATATCTCTTTCAAGCTCTTCTCGTGGAAGGGAGTCAGTGAGGGACTATGTTCGACAATTCTATCGGCCAGGTACACAACCTAGAAGGGACAGAAAGATAATCATCAAGGATATCTGTGATTTGCGTTTGAGAACAATCCTTTTCACCATCACAAAGTTGGCAGGCAGTGTGACACTTCATCTGGCGAACAGATCATATGTTCAGTATGCACTTGAGTGTCTTGAGCCAACTTTATTCAATTGGTGTGAGGCAGTACTTTCTTCACTGAAAGAGCAACTAACAAAGGTAAAGAGCGGTAAGACAGAGAACTTTAACTATGGATCGCTCTTAATTGCTTTTACCTTAGAGAGAATTCCATTGATGCAACCCCAACATGTAACACTGGGTGTAGCTGGTCCTAGAGATCCACGGATGTTGCGGTGGGTCAATTTGATGGCTAGACATGCTAGTCAGTCATCGATTACATTTTCCATTGCATTCTTCAGTTGGCTCGATCGACAACACATTGTCATCGAGGAGCATCCATACTCAGGGATGGAACTTTGTGGAGATCTAGATTTGAGTCGACCAGTAGGCGCTCAATGGGGTGCTATAGGTAAATTGTTTTTGACCAAAATGTTTTTTGATTTTTAAGTTTCTACATGTTTTTGTGTTTTGATGTTCCAAGACTAAACTAAAATCGTTCTCATGCTTGCAGATGTGGGCACTGTTCGACCTATGAGACACCAACAGGAGGTAGGTGGGCCAGCGCGGAGAAATATTGGGAGAGCAGTTCTCTAGGATTTAGATTTGGCCGAGACACTGGCAGAGTTGCAGGATCATGTGGAGGGATTAACCCTTGGTATTCCGGATGTCCAGATTGAGGAGTTACCTATGAGGCTGTAGCGCCATACTATTGGTGTTTTAGGCCATTGGATGTGACTTTTCCGCATGATAGCTCAGGTTGTGACCTGTTATCATGAGCATCACTAGGTCTATCTAGGATGTTTTTTGCATGCATTTTTGAGTTTTTATGTCAGATGACCAAACATGTTTTAGACACAAATTTTGTAAAAACTTTTAAAAAATCTATCTATTTTTACTTTAAGAGTTTTTATATATATGGTTATATGCAATCCTGTTCAACTCATGATGTGAATTGAAAATTTACTTTTACATGTGTCGCAAATGTCTATTTAACACATAGTTTGCTAATGAATCGGTTAATGTGTTAAAGTTTCTGGAAATATGTTGATATTGAATGTACTCAAAATGTCTTTCAAAAATACGAACTCTAAGGAAAATACGAAGAATTGTTGGGTTTCGGACGGTATAAACATTTGTTAGTTGCAGTACGACGAGTTGTGAGTCCAGCCTAATTCGGCGAATGCCAAGTGAAATGACATCAGAGAGAAGTTCGATCAATGCGCTATACTCAGTGATATTGTTCATCGATCGAACGATACAAATCCCTTGAAAACTCACTAACTCGCCACTTGGAGCGAAAATGGTCCATGCTGTAGAAGATAGGTTCTGCGTACTACGACTAGCACCATCGGCGTAACGAACAAATGGTTCCAAAGGTTCCGACATCTGCAACAAATGCAAAGCAGATTACTTAACCACATAAAAACTCTAAAAGACACACTGACATACAAACATGCAATTAAAACATATATACAATGATTTTTACTACACTCAATTAAGCATAGTAACGTTTGAGATACAACCCATTTCGGGGCTGTGACAGTGGAATTCCATCATAATTCGCCAACTCGTAGGCACCTTTTGCCAAAACACGCTTGAGAATATAAGTACCCATCCAAAGTGGTTCAAATTTTCCTGCTCCTAGTTTATCAGCTTCCTGATCGTAAAGCAAGACCAGGTCTCTTTCTGAGAAAACGCGAGGCTTGACATTTCTGTCATATTGTGCCTTGATTCGTTTCTTATGCGCTTTGTTAGCCAATGCGGCTTCACGATAGGTTTCATCCAGATGGATAAGTTCCAAGAAACGCGTTTCTTCTTTAGAAGTGTCGGGTAATAGGTCAATCGCGAGTTTGAGAGACGAAATTTCACATTGTATCGACAAGATTGCCTCTAGACCATACACCAATTGAAAGGGTGTGAATCTAGTTGCATTTTTCACGGAGGTTTGATATGCCCACAAGGCAGAGTAGAGGATTAATTGCTAGTTTTGTTTATGAACCCCTATCATTCTTTGAAGCATTCGCTTCAGGACTTTGTTGATGGCTTCAACTTGCCCATTCGCTTGCGGATAATAAGGGGTCGAACTATCATGTGAAAGTCCTAACTTGGCAGTCAACTCAGCCATCATGTGGTTGCGAAAATGCGACCCATGATCTGTAACTATAGCCTGTGATACACCAAACTGGGCAACCACGTGGTTGAAAAAGAAAAGAGCAGCCGTCTCGCCATTGTTATTTAATGTTGGCATCACCTCGACCCATTTGGTAAAATAGTCAACGACGACTATAATGTACCCATGCCCCCCAACCGAGGTGGGGTTACATGTCATGAAGTCAATGCCTCATTTGGCGAATGGTCCAACAATGACAACAGGATGCAATGGTGCATGTGGTAATCTAGCTTTACAGTCATAGATCTGGCATGCGTGATAGCTTTTGACAGCAATTATGCAATCTTTGAATATGTTAGGCCAGAAGTAACCAGCACGGAGAATTCTCTGCGCGGTAGCATAACCAGATAAGTGTCCACCACAAGCACCTAAAGGCAATCATTCAAAACTTTCTCGGCTTCCTCATGAGTGAGGCACCTTCGTAAAATTGTATCGATACCATGATGGTAAAGAGTGTCGCCAACGATTAGATAATCTTTGGCTTGGTATCGGACACGTCGCTGTTGCGAGCGAGAGGTATTTGGCCGGAAAGTTTGGGTCTGGGATAAATCAGTATATCTCCATACCACGCGTTAGATGACGAAATCAGGAACAAAGACTCATCCATAATTGATGGTTCTGATGTTGAAGCAATGATATTCTAGGGAAGGTCGCAAAGTAGCTCGACAAAGACTAGAGATTTCTTTGATTTGGATTTGATGAATTCCAAATCAAACTCCTGCAAAATGTCAATCTATTTTGAGTATTTCCCCCCCAGCAATTGACGTGACAAAATATATGTCATAGGGTTGCAATCTGAAATGACAATGGTCTTTTGGAGCAGGATGTAGTGGCGAAATCTCTGTACAGCTCGAACAACAGCCAGAGCTAACTTTTCGACATAAGAGTACTTAAACTTCTGTATCATTGAGATTGCGGCTCAAATAATTTATCGGATGTTCAACCCCATTTTCTTCTTGAACTAAAACCATTCCAATGGTTGTATTTGCAACGGCGAGATACAGGAAGGAGTCGTTTTGATAATTTAGGGAATACATTAATGAGGCTCTAATCAAGGTATCTTTAAGAGCTTCAAAGGAAGCTTGTGCAACCTGGTCCCAATGGAAGGGTATCCCCTTTTTCAATAAACGAGTAAATCCTTTAGTCATTTCAACATAATTGGGAATGAACCTCCTTAGAAAGTTAGCCTTCCCTTGGAGTCTCTGTAACTGTAATAGATTGGAAGGTGGAGGCAAGTCAAGGATTGCTTGAACCTTAAGTGGATCGAGTTGAATTTCCTTCTTAGACACTAAGAATCCAAGCAAACAACCAGAACTAACACAAAACACATATTTGTGTGGATTGAGTCGTATTTTGTAGTGTGCGCACCGTAAAAATATAGCTCTCAAATGCTATGGGTGATCAGACCATTTTCGTGAATGAGCACGTAAATCATCAAGGTATGGTTGAACAATATGTTTGATGTCATGGAAGGCATAGTTCATTGCCCTCTGAAAAGTTGCCCCTGCGTTCTTCAAACCAAAAGGGAGTTTCCTATAAGCGAATGCGCCCCATGGACAAATAAAAAAGTTTTAGATTGGTCCTTTGGGCAGATATTGATCTGATTATAGCCGGAAAAACCATCCATAAATGAGAATATTTCGCATCTGGCACATTCATCAATAATCTGGTCGATAAAGGGAGTAGGATAATTGTATTTTGGACAAGCCTGATTAACATGCCTATAATCGATGCACACTCGTATTGTCCCTTGTTTCTTCATGACAAGAACAATATTGGAAACCCAATCAGTAAGAGGAACAGGGTAAATGAAACTAGCATGCAAAAGTTTTTCAACTTCTATTTTAATAGCAGGAGCCTTCTTTGGATGAACAGGACGGAGGCGCTGTCACACTGGTTTAACATCAGGGTACATTTGGATTTCATGTTTAACTATACTAGAGTCAATTCCTGGCATCTCCTCGTATGACCATACAAATATATCTCGAAATTCATGAAAAAGAGCACGGTAAATATAAAGTTCTGATGGAGAACAAGATTTGCCAACATGAATGTTTTCTACAATGTTAGGTTTGGTCGAAATATTGATAGAAATAGTTTCTTCGATATTTGACAGGTTTCGCTTGGAATCTACTGTGTCTATGAAAACAGAATTCGAAAGGAAATCGACAATTGAAGGGTGATTAAGTTCATTCGAATAATCTTCTATTTGATCGAGAAGATGGGAACGATGATGATAATCTTCCCGTGGTTCTCCTTCATCAGTAGAAAATATACGTGAGAAAGGATCGGAGGAAGTACCATATTCTAATGAACGATCTACCCATACAATTGACGAAGATGGATTTGGGTTCGCCTCGCAAGCCAGAAAGATTGATTGCTATGCTAGCTCAATAGGGCTTAGAGGCATGATTTCATTACTACCATCAACTTCAAAACTATTGGTAATCTTCCTTAAGTCAGATGAAGTGGAAGATATCATGTTGCAAGTCTCAACTTTTGCCACTTCCGCCAAATTCGATGGTGGTGGTAGTGAAAAAGTCCCCATTAGGGAAGAATCTTTAAAGAGACCTACACCAATGTTTTGAAGAGATAGCAGGGGTCCGTGTACCAACAGAATGCTTTTAGTAGCCTGTGAACTAGAAGCGAAGAAAGTGAGTTGGTCGATAACTGTGATTCCACCCTTATGAGGGAATGCAATTGTACGAAAGTATGTTGAAACCACAACAACCATAGCATAAACCCACGGTCTTCCTAGTAAAATGTTGTAGTCAAGGGGTCCGTCAACAACCTCAACTTCAACAATCACTGTTTTCCCTCCTAGTTCGATTTGTAGATTACTCAATATCCTACAAGTCGTATATGTGTGACGGTCAAAAGCTTTTAACGTTGTTGGTGAACGTCACAAAGGCGGTGAGCCAAGTGTTTTCCAACAACTCATAGGCATTATACAAGTAGATGCCCCCTCGTCAATAATGGTTCAATGAACAAGTTTATTCAAGGCATTTACTTGAATCAGAAATGCTAATTGCGCTGGTAACTATGGCGTATAACTTGCATGGTTGAAAACCACGAGATTGGGTTCAGTTGGATTGATTCCACCAATTGCTGACAACCAAGCCTGCTTTTGGGAGGGACAATTCTGAAGTACCTCGAGCGTAGACATAGCAGAAGGTGACTGAGCCAAATCTTCTACTATAATATAATTCTGTGCAGCTCGAGCTCGAGGGTTAAATGTCGATTTATGTGCAACTCCCTTAGGCGGTTTTATTGTTAACTCTGGTGCAATGGGTTGTGGAATAGGATCATTCGAAGTCAAAGTCGAAGGTTTAGTTTGATCAGCCTGGTTATTCAACGACGACGGTTGATTTCCATAATCTTTACTTCGTGTTGACACCAAAACTTCAATTTTAGGCTTAGAGGCGGATAGCATAAGCACTTAGGAAGTGGAAGCATGGTCTATAGCAGCCATATTTGTCTCCGGTTTTGGAAAAGGATCAGTCAATATCGCGGTTGTATTAGAAGTCTTCAAAAGCTTTGAGACTTTGGAGCGGTGACGACAATCTCGCGTAAAATGCTCATCATTACAAATCAAACACGGGTAACGAGGTTTCCTAGCCGAAAGAGAGGAATCAGATGATTTCTCTTTAGGGGGATTATTTTGTTTCTTCTTGTTTTTCCCCTTCTTCTTACTTCCTGGTTGCTTTTCATTCTTGCCCTTGTTAGATGACACGACATTGAATTCGGAAGTAAGAGTGTTATCAGGTGCATTTGTAGTTTGATTGGAAATGGCAAGTGTTTGACTAGATGGTCTATGTTGATTTGGGGTGGCATCGGATGTGCTCTAGCCGCGAAATTTGGTGGAGAGGTTGGGGCACATGAGATCTCCAATACCCAGAAAGGATTTGGGTAGATTCTAAACAGATCAAGAGATATTAAAATAATTAATATTTTTAATGGAGTCCGTAAGTGTAAACTTAGGGAAAATAAAATATTAATGTGTATTGATATGAATCTGTGTTAGAGTGGTCCAAAAGACATGGATCAAGCCAGATCTAATCTTAGCTGTTGATTAGGGACTTAATCTTGTCTGTTGATATGTCAACAGGAAAAGTATAAGAGGAGGCTTGAGGGTCACTTGGAGAATACACCAGAGCGATCAATCATTTTATTCTCTAGAGCGGGGTTTGCTAAGAGAGGTAGAATCAGTGATCAGGAGAGCAGCTGAGGGGCATTGAGTACAGAGAAACAGAGAAGGTAGATAGTGTGCCGGGAGAGTAGCATAGCAGCCAAGGAGAGTGACGTAGAGCCAACAAGGGCTCACCCAAGGCCACGCAGAGGTAGCCAAGTGCTGCGCAGAGCACTAGAAGGGCCAACGTAGCTGACGTAGAAGCTCCTAGAGCTAACGCAAGGTCTCTTGGGGCTGACGCAGGCCAAGGAAGGCTGACGCAGGGCCAACGCTGGGCTAGGAGAGGCTGACGCAGTCCAGATTGGGCAGACGCTGGGGTTGCAGAGCAGTTTTGTGCTGAGGAGCTGCCGGAAGGATTTTCCGGGGTTTCAGCTAGGAGATTTCTCTCAAACTGTGAGGTATCGCTGCTAAGGAAATTTTCTGTTGGGTAGGCCATTTTTGGCACCCAGACTGTACTCTGATATTGCTTAATAAGAAAACCCTTAGATAGTTTCACCGGTTTTCCCGCATTGGGTTTTTCCGGGGACATTGTTCCAAAAATAATGGTGTCATGTGGTGTGTTTGTTCTTGTTTCTTTTAGTTGTTGATTTGTAATATGTTGAGCATGCACTGGTGTTTATTTTTAGTATTTACTTTGTAAATAACTTGTGAAAGGAAAAATAACAAGTAGGTAGGAATAAATCAGAAAAAGTGCATGAAGGGTTTCTAACTAAGGAAAATTAGAAACTTCAACATTCTACCTACCATTTGTGTGCTCGAAGAATCAATCACACTGTCACCGGCATGAGAGTTCTTACTTGATGGTGGAGGAACAGTGAAAGATGGCCGGGGTGCATTCAGAATCTTATCATGCATGCCAGACTATGTATAAATCAAGTCCAAATATTAGGCACGAGCAATTACTTGCTCTTTAGTGACAACTCCACCTTTCGCCACATCCTCAGTGATAGATGGCAACAAGGTTTTATAAACCACTCAGCCAAAAGTTGATCAGGAACATAAGTTTTAACCATTCGACGACGACGACGCCACTCATGAATATGATCAGAGATATAAGTAGCAATAGCCTGTTTAAAGTTGGTTAGTAGTTCCATTCTAGTCTCATATCGTATGGGTAACTGGAAGTGGGTTAAAAACGTGGTAGCTAAGGCAGTGAAGTTATCAAAAGAAGCTCGTGGTAACTCGATGTACCACTTCACAGCCGGACCAGTAAGTGTTCTCTGGAAAAAGCATAGTCTAATAGAATCATCATTCAAGGAGTTTGATAAACACCATAAATGAAAAGTCATGACATGTTTGGACGGGTCCTCTCCAGGGTTTCCATTGAATTTCGGAATATCGGAAGCCAACTTATGAGGAATCACCGACCACCAAAGTGCATAATGAATTGGGTCGTTGGTGAGCCGGTTTAGATCTGGTAATTCAAGTGTCGCAACGGAAGGCAACTGTCTATTGAGGTCAGGTTGAGCATATCCAGGGTAAGATGGGATTGCCTGGGCGATAGGCCTATGCATACCAACAGAAGGCATCTGCTGCTGGTAACCTTGATAAGGGTAAGTTTGTTGAGCAAATCTGGCATAAGGTTGTTGTTGAGCACCGGGATACATTTGCTGTTGTCCAAACCTAGCATAGGCTTGCTGGCCAGGAGCTAGATAAAATTCTTGTTGACCAAACCCAGCATAAGCTTGTTGTCCATGTCCATATTGAGGTTGGTATTGCTGGAATTGTTGCTGTTGATATTGGGGCTGCCAAGGCTGTTGAAGCAACTATTGTTGTTGTTGGTACAACAGTTGTTGATTTGATAGTTGTTGTTGCTCATCAATGTAAGGTTGACCAGCTTGTGAATACACTAAACTAGTGGAAGTCCGAGTCATTCCAGTAAAAGGTAAACTAGCCTGAAGTTGTTGGACTCCAGACACAAGTGGTTGTTGTAAAACTGCCTGAGAAGGCTAGATCTGTATACCTGAAACTTGGGGGTTTGAGGTTGAAGGGCTAGCTTGCACAAGTTGAGATACAACAATCTGAGCTTGTGATTGCGGTACAAAGGTAACAACAGGTGTTGTAGGTATGGATGAGACAGATTGTAGAGGTTGTGATGGATACACAAGCCTAGGTTGAATGGGCATGGTTGGCTGCCACTAACAGACAGTCATTCCAGTCTGACCTAAAGACGACGGCATACCGACATATGGTTTCCCCCCAGAAAATGGAGAAGAAGGAGAATGTGCATATTGTTCTTTGTATGGTGGCAGTCCAGCATAAAGCGGATACATAGGACGGTAACCGGATGAACCAATTTGATATGAACTTGATGGGTCCAGCTGTTTGGTATCCGTTAATGAGGAACCATATGAAATCCCAGTAGAGGACATTGGTGAAGACCAAGGGCTAGAAGCAACACCTGAGTGGGTTCCCGATAAAGAATGGTAACCCGATGGGACAGACGGAACGCCATACAAGTGTGACTCAGGTGTCGTAGTAAACATCGAAGAGGTTGCGACAGAAGATTTTTCCGTAGCCGTAACCGATGGTACGCCGTGGGATGTTGACTTTGCCATAGTCAAATGTCCAAATAAGTTTCCTAACGAATCAACGAGTGTCTGAAAGTATTCAAGATCTAAAGGAGCAGTAAAATGAGGAGTATAAGGATACAAATAAAGTCTAGTTCCAAAATGGAATGGAGTTCTGGGTGATTCTACCTTAGGTTCCTCTTCTATTGAAATCAAAACAGGTGGAAGAATTTCATCATTTAGTTCGTAATAGATTTTTGGTATTTGTTGTTGAGATAAAGAGCAAGTCTTGACAGTTACGGATGTCTGAGGATGTATCAGTGGATCTTCTTTCGGTAAGGCAACAACTTCTGATTGTTCAACCTCAAGATCCAAATGTTCTGGTAAAAGAACAAGTTTAGGTTGGGCTTCGTGAACAACTTCTGGTTCAGAATTAACTTCTGATTGAATAGTGATGGGTTCAGGATCCACTTCTGGTTGAATAGATTTAGATTCAGAAGTAATTTCTTGTTGAACAACTTCAGATTCAAAATCAACTTCTTGTTGAACAACTTGGGTTACCATTTCACTAGATTCAGTTCTAGTTTCCTCAGGTAATTGTGGAGATTCCACTTCAGTAACATATGTACAAGTAACCGTAGGAGTAATTGGGGTCACAAGACTTACTGGTACAGGTGTTTCTGGTAATTCAGATGAAGAACCAGAGGCTTGTGAATTACTGGATCTAGTCAAACGAGACCGCTTTGACCAGATAGGTGTAGATTCGGGCGGTAAAGGCGGTTTACTTGCTGCTCTCTGTGAACGACAGGGTAAGGGTTGATTTTCCTCCACGATTGCTAATTGATTTTATTACAAAAAAGAAATAAACAAAAAGGGGTAAACTAGGCAAAAAGGTTTACCAAGCAACTGTGAACTGCAAAATACCTCCTGGCGAACCAAGAAGTACGGGTAGGCAATCTCCTCGAATGTTGTGTTTGGTGTATCACAGTGTACAAGGCGGCCGACTCGGTTACCTAAGGATGGATAGCAACCTAGTGTTGTCCTCCCATATATACCCGAAAGTACGTGGAGGCCCAATCTGTATTAGCACTGTCTAATGCGAAACCACACAGTGAGAGCATTCCCATATACTTTACGTACTGTAACATCACCCTATATACCCGAAGGTATGTGGACGAGCTATGATATACTCACGTACGTGGAATGAGGTATCACACTCAGAATGTATCATAGACAAGTTAGTGACATCTGCTATGTTTTATGACACCGGAACACATCTTTAGCCTAGAACCTCTAAATGTTTTGCATTAGGTGACAATGCTCCATTAGGTTAGTTGATGTTAATTTTAAGTTGATCTTGATTAAGAATTTGCCTTTCAAGGTTCACCACGTGATGTATTTTCAATTCCTAGAATGCAACTAATATGATAAGCATTCTTTTCATTCAATTTTAACAATGAAAACCTTAGCTAGTAGGGATAGAGCAATTAGATTCTTTTAATCAAAGAACAAAGAACAGATCTAATGCAATTCCCTAAACTATTCCTATGAGCACACACAAAATTTTTCAATGCACAATGTGTAAAAATTTCTGTTTTCCCACCCCGGTTTTCAGTTTCTCCTTATTTCTCCCATGTAGTTAAATGCCCTTTCCCATAACCATACATTCAACAATCTGAAAAAAATAAATTTGCTGAAAACACAAATTCTGTAAATTTTATAGAATGCTGGAAATTGCAGAAATAAAAATCAGCAGTAATAAACAGCCATTAAAACACATTAAAACACTGATATTTTTGGTCAATGTGACCCTAGAAAAACCCCCTACAACTCTTGGGGAAAACTAGTTTGAGAGCTCTTCTTTATTTTTGAAAAATGTTTTTTTACAGCAAGAAAATTTCAGCAAAATAATTTTTTTCAGCAAGCAAACTTATCCGTTTTCAGCCAAACAGACCACCTGGAAACTTCTCAGTTTTCAGCAAAAAAATCAGCTTTTTCTGCTTGTTCTTGCTGCTGTTCTGCTTGTCTTTCTGCTGTTCTGATTTTGCTGAAGAGCTGCCTGGTATGTGTGCCAAACTGTTGCCTCTTTCTCCTTCTTGTCCAGAAATCTCCCTTGCTCTCTTGCTCTCCTTCTCCCAATCTGCTCATGAAAGAAATGAATGATCTTTTCCTCCTTTTCCTCCTTTAATATAACTCCAAGTGACTTTTGGGTGATCCAAGTGACTTTTGGGTGATCTCTAAATCCAATGGCTGAAATAGATTTAGACCAATGGCTGAGATTAAATGCACATTTAAATCTCACTGTCTATTTTTTAATTCACCCCACTTTAATAAAGACCCACTTAGTCATTTATTTCCAAAGTCACTTTTCCTTTCTAATTTTTCATTGACTTTATAAAAGTCACTTTAAAATTAGACTTAGTAACTTTATCACTCAAAGTCACTTTTAAATTAGATTTTAACTTTATAAAAATTATAAAGTCACTTTAGGAGAAAAATTAAAATATTTTGGACACTTTTCCCTAGGCCAAAGATCAAAGCCTAAGGGAACCATCTGTCCTCCGGTACCAAATTTCAACACTCGCTTTTACCGAGGAAGGTGTTCCTCACCACATCCATCTTGTCTCTGAAGTAAACATGCTTGCCCCGTGGTAAGGCTTTGGTAAGAATGTCTACTACCTATTCATCAATGGAAATATACTCAAGCTTCACAGCTCCCTTCTGAACATAGTCTCTGATGAAATAATATCTGATCCCGATATGCTTTGACCTGTCATGAAATACTGGATTCTCCGTGAGTTTAATGCAACTCTGATTATCACAGTAAATCACTGAAGGTCTCACTGGCTGACCAAATAAGCCAAACAACATCTTGCGAAGCCAGATGGCCTCACAATTAGTTAGACTGGCTGCCATATACTCTGCTTCTGCTGAACTCAGTGCTACTGACTGCCGCGTCCGGCTGAACCATGACACTACTGCTGAATCCAACCCAAAACAACACCCTGAAGTGCTCTTCCTATCAGAAGCACAACCTGCCCAATCAGAATCAGTGTATCCTACCAATCTCACTCCATCTCCCTGCCTGTAGTCCAGACCATAATCCACTGTCCCCTGCAAGTACCGCAAAATGTGTTTTGCAGCCACCCAGTGAACCTTCCTAGGCTCACACATAAACTGACTCATCGTGTTGACTGCAAAACAGATATCTGGTCTAGTGTTGACCAAATACATCAAGGAACCAATCAGCTGCCTGTACAATGTGGGATCCACCAACTCGGAATCCGAAGCATGAAGCTTCTTCCAGTTGGTGATCATCGGTGTCGACATGGGTCTACAATCCTCCATGTGGAATCTGCTAAGGATGTCCACAATATACTTCCCCTGCCCCAGGAAGAAATGCCCCTCCTCCTGCCACACCTCCAAACCCAAAAAGTAATGCATCAAGCCAATGTCCTTCATCTCAAACTCCGTCGCAAGATCTCTCTTGCAGTGCTCTATGAGTCTCTCTGCACCTGTAATGACCAAGTCATCCACATACAGCACCAGAATGAGAGGCTCCTCACCTATCACAATAAAGTAAAGGTTCGGATCTGCCTCACTCTTTGTGAAACCCATCCCCTGCAAATAAGTATCTATCCTGGAGTACCAAGCTCTGGGAGCTTGCTTCAGGCCATAAAGGGCCTTCTTCAGTCTGCACACATGGGACTCCTTCCCATGCACCTCAAAGCCCTGTGGCTGCTCAATGTACACCTCCTCCTGTATGAAGCCATTGAGAAATGCAGTCTTCACATCCATCTGGTGGATCTTCCAACCCATCTCTGCTGCTATCGATATAATGGAGCGAATCGAAGTATATCGAGCCACGGGAGCGAAAGTCTCCTCATAATCAACTCCCTCTACCTGGGAGAACCCTCTAGCCACAAACCTCGCTTTGAATTTCTCAATGCTGCCATCTGCAGCATGCCTTACCTTGTAAAGCCATCTGGAAGTAACCACGGACTTGCCCTCAAGCCTCGGCACTACCTCCCAAACATCATTCTTCATGATAGAAGAATACTCCTCCTGCATGGCCTCTCTCCAGACCTGCGGGCTAGCTACCTCCTCATAGCTAGAAGGCTCAGAGTCAAGGATGCTGGTAACCATCGCCATATAGCTACAAAATCTCTCAGGTGGTCTACTCTCTCTGACCGGCCTCTTCGGCTCAGCAACAGATGTGGCATCTTTCAAGGTGTCCTGAAGCCACTTGGGCTTCCTCTTCCCTGAGCATGCTTCTCCCATAGGAGAATGAAACTCCTCCTCCTCATCACCATCAGTAGCCTGAACTCCTGACTGTCTGTCTGCTGTCCTCCTGCCTGCACCTGAACCTGTAGAAGCTGAGGTACCGTGTGAACTGTCCATCAGTGGACTCCCTAGAGAACTGCTCTGTGACCTGCTCGGAGCACCACCCCTCTGGCTCGGTGAGCCACTGCTCACTGATGGACCTGACATCCTCATAGATGTACCTCTTGATCCTCCTCTATATAACAAAACTCAAAGATCGGTAAGTTTTATAAAATGATTAATTATTGCATTCAACTCTCTAATTTAACTTGTACAATGATTTTAAAATCTTATTATGTATCTACTGTAGAGGTCTTATTGTGGCGAGCATGAAAAATTGGAATACAAAATGGAGTGTCTATTGTTATATGACAAACTCTAGAGGACGTATGTTTGCTATTATGAATTATTATTGGTTTTGAAATGTGTTTACCATTACTATCTGTGTTTGTATTTTAACTTTATTCACACCACCTTTTTTTCTTTAAGTGGAGGTGAGGACATTGTAATAAAGATAATGTGTAAAGGGAAAGTTTGCAAATTTTTTATTGTTGTTGTTTACATGTTTGGGTTTTGTGGAGCTTGAGCATGACCATGTTTTTTGTTGTATTCGTCTTCCTTTGTTTTGCATTTTTGTCTAATTTTTGTAGTTTTGGTTTTGTTTGTTGGGTGTGCAAAAGGAAAGGGAGACAACATGAAGACAAAATGAAAGAGATGAGATGGAGGTTATCATTCATAAGTGAAGGTGAATAACCTTAACTATACACCATGCACTTCACTCACAATTATCTTTGCTCAATCGTGACTCCATTTGCTTGCTTTTCAATTTATTATATGTTTTATATGTGGTCTCATATTCAACTATATTGTTTTGCTTTGTGTAGTGAATGAATACAGTTGTATATTCTATGAAGGTCAAGTGGTGAAGATATCATAGACATTCTTCAAATGTAGTGCAGACGATCGATGAACCATATTTTTTTCCTACATAATAATATTGTGCTTTAATCCACTGAAATATTTTTACAATAAGCAAATGCTTTATCCTTTTGTCATGGCTTCAGGGTAGTATGATCTTGTTAATGGGTGTTAGGTTTGATATTTTCCATGAAATTTGATAAGAAATAAAGGGAAAAGCTATACCAACATTCACATTTTTAGGCCTTATTCTTCATGGTTGTTGTTGCTATAACAATAGCCAAGGGCGAGTATGTATTTGTATGATTAATTTACCGCTTTGTATATTTGTTATTCAATTTCTCTTGTGATTTATTCGTGATCTCATATATACTAATACTTTGTGCAGTGAGTGACTACAATTGTAGTGTTTGGGATGGTCGAGTGGAGAATATACCTTTCGCAATGCAGATGCAGTATAGAGAATGGGTGAGTCATGTGGTTTTCCAACAAAATAGTATTATATTATTTGTTTGGTGACTATCTCTCATTCTAGTATGGTTCGCAGAGTATTACTCAATTAGTGGTGTGACATATACATTAAATGGTATCTTTAAATTTGTATGTTTTCTTGCTTCACATCACATGCACACCCCTAGACAACATGACCTATAGAGAAGATGGGTAAGGTCGAGCAAGCAAGCATACTAACCCTTCAACCAATCAACCATTGTGGTAACATACTACACTTTTGCCTTGTGCATTCTAGGATTTTGGGTGTTGAATATGTTGAGATATGCTTAGATTCCTTTTCTGAAAAAAAAAAATCTCTTATGAAAACATTGTTTGTATATATAGTAGAAGTACATTAAGTTTAGAAAATTTATATTTTTTGATATATAACATAGAATATAACTGGACTCATACTAAATTGCATGACAAGTTCATGCCTTCAAACTCTTTTGATTATAAAATCTAATATTTTATTGTGTATGTATTGCAGATGGCTTGTTCCAGTCAGCATGAATACATGAAATACAAAATGGACTCTAACCTTTCATATAACAATCTCAAAGAAAGCTATGTTTCTTAATATGATTAATTATTGCGTTCAACTCCCTGTTTTAATTTATGTAATGATTCTAATATCTTATCGTGTATTCATTGTAGATGACTTATTTTGATGAACACGAGCAAATGGAATACAACACAGAGTGTCCATTGCTACAAAACAAAATCTAGGGGAGGTGCGTTTACTATTATAAATCATTATTGGTTTTGAAATATGTTTACCATTACTAATTGTGTGTGTATTTTAACCTTATTCAATCCATTTTTTTTACTCTTAGCGGAGGACAACACATTGCGGGAGAGATGATGTGCAGAGGGGATGTTTGCAATTTTTTCTCTATACTCGTTTGCTCGTTTGCATGTTTTATTTTGTTGAGTTTGAGCATGGCCATGCTGTGTTGTAATTGTTTTCCATTGTTTTGCATTTTTTTCTCGTTTGTTGTAGTTTGGTCTTGATTTTGTTTGTTGGGTTTGTTGTATTCATTTTCGTTCGATTTTTTGTTTTGTTCTACGTTTTTTTGTAGTATGGTGTTGGTTTTGTTTGTTGGGTGTGGAAAAGGAAATGAAGGAAGCCAATAGAAAAAATGGAGATATCTATGGAGAAAATCAAGGTGAGTCAACATTTCTATAGGTAGTGCACTTCACTTGAAAATATCTTTAACTAATTTGTGTCTCCATTTGTTTGCTATTAAAATTATCATATGTTTTATCTATACTCTCATAATCGGCTATATTGATATTTTTTTATGTAGTGAGCAACTACAATTGTATAGTCTACAAAGGTCAAGTGGTGAAGATGCATTAGACATTCAACAAACGTGGCACATAGGATGGGTGAGACATTCTTTTCTCCCACAAAGTACTAATGTCCTCTAATACTTTGAAATATTTGTTGTTTGCACAATGAGTTCTACTTTTTTCATGGTTTCAAGGTAGTATGATCTTGTTCATGGGTGTGAAATTCAAGATATTTCCTAGAACATTGATATGAAAGAAATGGAAAAGTTATCATAGGGTTCACATGTTTAGGGCTTATTGTTCATAATTGTTGTTGTTATAATATTAGCTAAGGGAGGGTAGATATGTGTATTGTTAATTCATCACTAAATATTTGTTATTTAAGCTCTCGTTGTTTATTCATGATCTCATATATAATATTACTTTGTGTTGTGCGTGACTATAATTGTAGTGTCTGGGAGGGTTGAGTGGAGAAGATACCTTAGGCATTGTAGATGCAACACAAATGATGGGTGAGTCATGTTGTTTTCGAAGAAAATAGTGTTATTATTATTTGTTTGCTTGATGTTTTCTCCTTCTAGGATGGTTCTTGGGTATTACCATTCAATTAGTGGTTTGAAATGTACTTAAAATAGTGCGTTTAATTTTATATGGTTTCTTGGTCCACATGACACAGACACCCCCACACAATGTGCCTAAGAGAGGAGGATGGTAAGGTCGAGCAAACAAGTATATTGAGCGTTTGAACACTCAACCATTATGCTAATAGACAACACTACTGCTGTGGCCCCTAGGATTTTGGGTGGTCAATATGTTTAAATATGCTTAGATCCCTCTTTCAAAAAGGATTATTTCTCTTACGATAACATAATTGCATTATTCCTAGTAGAATTCCGTTTAATTTAGAAAAAATATATATTTTGAGATATTCTAGGGAATATAAATGTACTAGAATTAAGTTGGATGACAAGTTCATGCCTTCAACTCTCTAGTTTAACTTTTATTAGAATTATAATATTTTATTTTGTATCTACTCCAGATGGTGGATTCCAGGAGCACGAATACGTGAAATACAAAATGGATTATCCCTCTTTATATAACAAAACTCAGAGGTATTTTGCACATTATGATTTATTATTGTGTTTAACTCTTTAGTTTAACTTTTCTAATGATTCTAATATCTTATTATGTATATGTTATAGATGGCTTGTTTTGATGAGCATGAGTAAGTGGAATACAAACTCAAGTGCCTATCCTTATATTACAAACTCTCGACAAGGTATGTTCGCTATTATGAATAATTATTTGTTTTGAATTATGCTCAACATTACTATCCGTGTCTTTATTTTAACCTTATTCGCCCCACTTTTTTTTTTTTCTTTCAGCGAAGGAGAGGACACTACAGTAGAGATAATGTGCAAGGGGAAGTTTGGAATTTTTCGTTTGTTGTTGTCTATATGTTTTGTTTTTGTTGAGTTTAAGCACAACCATGCTTTGTGTTGTACTCATTTTCCTTTGATTTACATTTTTTTTATGATTTCTTGTAGTTTGGTTTTGGTTTTATTTGCTAGGTGTGCAAAGGGAAAGGAAAGAAGCAGGGAGACAGAATGAAAATGATTAGATGGAGGTTATCATTCATAAATGAAGGTGAATCACCTTAACTATACGCAATGCACTTCACTCACAATTATCTTTCGCTTATTCATGACACCATTTGCTTTTTTGGTTTTTGTTTTTCAATTTATTATATGTTTTATATATGGTCTCATACACAACTATATTGAAATGCTTTGTGTAGCGAGTGACTACAGTTGTATAGTGCTTAAGATACTCTAGCCATTCTACAAACGCAAAACAAGAAATCGATAAGCCATATTTTTTTCCCTGCATAATAATATTGTGCTTTAATCCACTGAAACATTTGTTGGTTGCACAACGATGTAGTCTTTTGTCATGACTTCAATGTAGTATGATCTTTTTAATGGGTGTGAGGTTTGAGATTTTTCAAGAGTTTTGATACGAAATAAAGGGAAAAGTTATACTGGGGTTCACATGTTTAGGGCTTATTCTTCACAGTTGTTGCTGCTATAACATTAGATTAGTGCGATAATGTATGTGTATGGTTAATTTATTGTTTTGTATATTTATTATTCACTTTATCTCTTGGTTTATTTGTGATCTCATATATAATATTACTTTGTACAGTGAGTTACTATAGTTGCAGTGTTTGGGATGGTCGAGTGGAGAAGATATATTAAGCAATGCAAATGCAACATAGAGGATGGTTGAGTCATGTTGTTTTCTAAGAAAACAGTATTACATTTATTTGTTTGCATGACTATTTCTCCTTATAGCATGGTTTTCGCATTAGAGAAATTTTGAAATCTAAAATGGACCTCCTAACGAATATTATAAAATAATGGTGGAAATGATAAAATAATATTAGATTACATCATCAAACTTTAGAGGGAAAAAAATTTATTTTTCAACTCGTATTTTCAACTTATCTCCATACGGTTTTACTCAAATTTTAAGTGGGAGCACTCGTTCGATGCGAAATTTAATTCCTCATCCATGGCGTACCCATGTTGCATACTTTTGAAGGGCCCTATTACACGAAAAATGAGAAATACATGAAAAAACATGATTGCAATCATGTTTTTTCATGTATTTCTCATTTTTCATGTAGCGGGGTCCATCTAAAGTATGCGACATGGGTACTCGTTGGAGGAGGAATTAAATTTTGCATCCTGAGTGCTCCTGATTGAAATTTGAGTAAAACAATAGGGAGATAAGTTGAAAATATGAGTTGAAAAGTAATTTTTTAAATGATGAATCATTCCCCATGGTTGATATCATCATCTTGAATCCTATTGGTTCTTATAAAGTTGATTTTGGTTGTACATTTTTGCTTTGAGGCCCATTTTTTACCTCTAAATTTCTCTAATGGGTAGTACTACTCTGATAGTGCTTTGATATATATATATATATATATATATATATATCAAATAGCATGTTTAAAATTATATGTTTTTTTGCTCCACACCATATGCACACCCCTACACAATGTGCCTAGAGGAGGTGGGAAAGGTTGAGCAAGCAAGCATGTTGACCCTTCAACCAATCAACCATCGTGTTAACAAACAATGCGTGGACCCTACGATTTTGGGTGTTCAATATGTTGAGATATGCTTAGATTCCTTTTTCGTTTTTTTATATCTCTAATGAAAACATTGATTGTATATATAGTAGAAGTACATCTAGTTTAGAAAATGTATATTTCTTGATATATATCATAGAATATCACTCGAATCGAACTAAATTGCATGACAAGTTCATGCCTTCAAATTCTCTAGTTCAACTGTGATTAGAAATCTAATATTTTATTGTCTATTGCAGATGACTTGTTCTAGTGAGCATGAATATGTCAAATACAAAATGGACTCCTACCTTTTATATAACAATCTCAGAAAAATGTGTGTTTCTTAATATGATTGATTATTTTGTGCAACTCTCTTGTTTAACTTATATAATGATTTTAATATCTTATTTTGTATCTATTGTAGACGACTTGTTCTAATGAGCACGAGCAAGTGGAATACAAAAGAGTGTCAATAATTATAAAACAAACTCTAGAGTAGGTGCGTTTACTATTGCAAATCATTATTGGTTTTGAAATACGTTTACCATTACTATTGTGTGTGTATTTCAACCTTATTCAACCCATTTTTTTTTTTCCTTACAGCAGAGGGCAATACATTGCAGGAGAAATGATGTGCAGGGGGGATGCTTGCAATTTTTTCTCTGTTCTTGTTTGCATGTTTTGTTTTACTGAGTTTGAGCATGGCCATGCTCTGTTGTACTCTTTTTCCTTTGTTTTGCATTTTTTTTTTTCGTTTTTTGTAGTTTGGTCTTGATTTCGTTTGCTGGGTCTGTTGTACACTTTTTCCTTTGTTTTGTTTTTTTGTTTTTGGCTATCTTACATTTTTTTGTATTTTGGTGTTGTTTTTGTTTATTGGGTGTGGTAAAGGAAATGAAGGAAGAAGATACAAAAAATGGAGATATCTATGGAGAAAATGAAGGTGAGTCAACATATCTATATGGCACTTCACTTTAAAAGTATCTTTCGCTAATTTGTGCCTCCATTTGTTTCTTATTCAAATTATTATATGTTTTATCTATGCCCTCATAATCGACCATGATGAGATTTTTTATGTAGTGAACTACTACAATTGTATAGTCTACAATGGTCAAGTGGTGAAGGTGCACTAGACATATAACAAACATGGCATAGAGGATGGGTGAGGCATATTTTTCTTCTACAAAATACTATTGTCCTCTAATACAATGAAATATTTGTTGTTTGCACAATGATTTATCGTTTTGTCATGGTTTCGAGGTAGTATGATCTCGTTCATGGGGGTGAGAGTGAAGATTTTTCTTATAACTTTGATACGGAAGAAATGGAAAATTATATTGGGGTTCACATGATTAAGGCTTATTGTTCATGATTGTCATTGTTATAATATTAGCCAAGGTAGGGCATGTATGTGTATGGTTGATTCATCACTCTGTATATTGTTTATTTAAAGCTCTCGTGGTTTATTCATGATCTCATATATCTAATATCTTGTTATGTATCTACTGTAGAAGGCTTTTTCTAGTGAGCACAAGTAAATGGAATACAAAATCAAGTGTTTAACCTTATATAATAAACTCTAGACAAGGTATGTTGCTATTATGAATAATTATTTGTTTTAAATTATGCTCACCATTACCATCCATGTCTTTGTTTTAACCTTATTCATCCCAATTTTTTTCCTTTAAGCGAAGGAGAGGACGCTACAATACAGATAATGTACAAAGGGGAAGTTTGGAATTTTTTGTTTGTTGTTGTCTCTATGTTTTGTTTTTGTTTTTTAAGCATGGCCTTGCTTTGCGTTGTACTCATTTTCCTTTGTTTTGCATTTTTTTTCATTTCTTGTAGTTTGGTCTTGGTTTTCTTCGCTGGGTGTGCAAAAAGAAAGGAAAGTAGCAAGGAGACGAAATGAAAGAGATGAGATGGAAGTAACCATTCATAAATGAAGGTGAATCACCTTAACTATACGTAGTGCACTTCACTCACAATTATCTTTCGCTTATTAGTGATTCCATTTGGTCTTTTTTCAATTTATTATATATTTTATATGTGATCTCATACACAACTATATTGATTTTGCTTTGTGTAGCGAGTGATTACAGTTTTATAGTGGGCGAGATACCCTAGACATTCTACAAAGTTACAGATGTAGAGCGAATGATCAGTGAGCCATATTTTTTACCTACATAATAATACTGTGCTTTAATCCATTGAAACATTTGTTGTTTGTGCAATGATATAGTATTTTGTCATGACTTCAAGGTAGTATGATCTTGTTAATGGGTGTGAGGTTTGAGATTTTTTGAGAACTTTGATATGGATTAAAGGGAAAATTTATACTGGGGTTCACATTTCCAGGGCTTATTGTTCATGATTGTTCCTGCTATAACATTAGCCTAGGGTGAGAATGTATGTGTATGATTAATTTATTGCTCTTTATATTTGTTATTCACTTTCTCTCTTAGTTTATTCATGATATCATATATAATATTTCTTTTCGCAGTGAGTGACTTAGTTTCAGTGTCTGGGATGGTTGAGTGGAGAAGATATCTTAAGCAATGCAGATGCAACATAGAGGATGGGTGAGTCATGTGCTTTTCCAACAAAATAGTATTATATTTAAGTGTTTGCACGACTATTTCCCCTTCTAACATGGTTCTTGGGTAGTACTACTCAATTAGTGTTTTGAGATCAAATGGTATTTTTAAAATTGTATGTTTTCTTGCTCCACATCAAACGCACACCCCCACACAACGTGCCCTATAGAGGAAGTGGGCAAGGTCGACCAAGCAAGCATATTGACCCTTCAACCAATCAACCATCGTGTTAACAAACAACACTACCGCCTTGTGGACCCTAGGATTTTGGGTGTTCACTATGTTGAGATATGCTTAGATTCCTTTCACGAAAAAAATTATCTCTTATGAAAACATTATTTGTATATATAGTAGAAGTACAACTAGTTTAGAAGATTTATATTTTTCTGAGATATACCACATAATGTAACTAGACCCGAACTAAATTGCATAACACGTTAATGACTTCAAGCTCTTTAATTTAGCATTGATGAGAAATCTAATATTTTATTGTGTAGCTATTGCAGAGGGCTTGTTCCAGTGAGCATGAATACATGGAACACAAAATGGACTCTCACCTTTTATATAACAATTTTAAAGAAGGGTGTGTTTCTTAATATGATTAATTGTTGCGTTCAACTCTCTAGTTTAACTTATACAATGATTCTAATATCTTATTGTGTATCTACTGTAGATAGTTGTTTTGATGCGCATGAGCAAGTGGAATACAAAAGAGAGTGTCCATCGTTATAAAACAGGCTCTAGGAGAGGTGCGTTTACTATTATAACTCATTACTGATTTTTAAATTTGTTTAACATTACTAAGTTTGTGTATTTTGACCTTATTCAACCACTTTTTTTTTCCTTTCAGCGAAGGACAACACATTGCAGGAAAGATGATTTGCAGAGGGAATGTTTGCAATTTTTTCTTTGTTCTTGTTTGTATCTTTTGTTTTGTTGAGTTTGAGCATGGCCATGTTGTGTTTACTTGTTTTCCTTTGTTTTGCAATTTTTCTTTTTTCTTTTCGTTTTTTTTTAGTTTGGTCTTGATTTTGTTTGTTTGGTCTCTTGTACTACATTTCTTTTGTTTTTTATTACTATTTTATTTTATTTTTTATCTTAGTTTTTTTGTAGTTGGTGTTGGTTTCGTTTGTTGGGTGTGGAAAAGGAAATGGAGGAAGCAGATAGAGAAAGTGGAGATATCTATGGAGAAAATGAAGGTGAGATAACATATCTATATGTAGTGCACTTCAGTTAAAAGTATATTTTGCTAATTTGTGCCTCCATTTGTTTGTTCTTCAAATTATTATATGTTTTATTTATGCTCTCATAATTGGTTATCTTGATCTTTTTAATATAGTGGACAACTACAATTGTCATGGTTTCAAGTGTTGAAGAATCTAGGGCAATTAGGTGTAGTATGATTCTTCTTGAATTGATAACAATTTGTGAAGTCTGTTTACAACTTGTCTTGTTAACTTAATCTTCTTCTTCTTCTTCTTATTAATGCATGTGTGTGTACTTCATCAAACTGCTACCAAAACATAAGAACAAGAACAGAAGATGTTGGCTCTTTGTCAGGGCCAAAACCTCTCTTTTCTTCAGAGGAAAACCCTTCAGTAAATTTTTCTTATTGAAGCTTCTTATTGATCAATGCCCTAGACCCTTGACAAGAATATCCTCCAAACACAACTCACGTCCTTCCTCCTTTCTGCACTTTGTTTTCCCGACACTTTGTCCTCCTCCTTTTGGCATGTCGTTCCTCGACACTTCGTCCTTCTTCTTCCCACACTTCGTCTTCTTTCAACTGTTGGTAGATCTTGTTGCTCTTGCTCTAGAAGCGACACTTATTCTTGGTCTATGATGAGACTCCTTGTGATGATCCCTTCCTTCCTCTTGATCAAATGAGCTTCTTCCTTGAGGTGTAGGTACAAACTTAGTATGACTGTCCTGCATCCCTAATTTCTTGCACGTGTGGGACGTTTACTTGATGTTATAGGCTCTTTCTCCTTCGCTTGAGGTTCCTTCTCTTTGCTTGAGTAGGAGGCCTAGTTTTAAGCCCAAACAATGAGAGATGTTTGACTATGAGTTGTTGCTGTCATAACTGCATAGACAACCCTCCTTTTCTCGCACGTGTGGCTGTAATCCACCCTAGAAAAAGTCCTTTTGACTTTTGTCTAGAGTTCTCCTTCTTCGCTGCACTAGGGGCTCCTTATGCTTGTCTTCTCTTCACCTTTTCTCGGCTGGCCTTCTTCGCTGATTTTAGAGTTGAATGCTTGACGTTATGAGGGAGTAAACAACCTCTATATATAGATGACTATCCCTCCTTTAGGCCGACTTGAAGGCTGACTTGTTGACTGTAGGCCAACTCGACTTATTTACTTCAGATGACTTCTTTTGATGGTGTCATTGCTTGGAGGAGACTTGACTTTGCTTGAAGGTGTCTTCTTTGACTCTAATACATAAGTATACCTAGTGTAACATGCCCTTAAGGTCTTCAACATAATTTTTTTGACTCTTTGACTCGCCTATAACACTTTAACATGTGCTAGACCTATTTTAATGAGCAAGAAACTCATTGACATATAATAAAAATAATATTTCTTTTCTTGAATAAATACAGATATCAAAAGTACATTTATGAAGACCGAAGTTATATTTCCTTCAACACTCCCCCTTAACTAGGGAGGTATTCATACAACATTACAAGGTGTTTGGCTATGTTTCAATCTTAGAGAATTCACATAAGAGAAACCAGATTGGAAATCCATCTGTTATAACATCATACTAACTAACATTGTTTCCACAACAAGGCCTTGAATGATAACTCTATCTCTCAATAGATCAGAGCACAATATTGGTGAGACCAATGACTTATAGACACCTTAGTCATTGTCTCTTAAGGTACATACCCACCCAGGTGTTCACTGAGTATGACCTTCTAGGAGTATTCTTATCTTGGGTTCCCAACCCTCAAAGAATATCGTTCCTCTTGCCTACTCTTGTCTTGGATGCCCTACACATGCTCAAAGAGTATCAGATGCCAGATGATTACCCAATCCTCCCATTCTTTCTTCCCAAGTGAAGACAAGAATGTTGTGTCTATCTCTTCCTGGCAATTGAGGTAGACATGCCCAAGTATCCTCTGACAAGGTATTTGTCCATGTTCTTTTGTAATTGGGAACTTGTTATAATTCCCTCTTAGCCAGGGACTTGTCCATTCATCAACAACTTCTTCTTCGTGGGTCCTCCAGCTGCTTGATCTCCTTCTTTCCTTTGATTTTATGAAGTCTTTGTTCAAACTTCTTCTTGGTGGGGCAGGATCCATCGATCACTTTCCTTCTTGGTTTGTTATGTCATTGCTTCCTTTGTGGAAGTGGCCTTCTTATCATATATCAGGTTCTCTTATCATCTGGCTACTCCTTTGTCATATTGTCTATGCTTTGGAATACTTTTTCATATGGATTCTTTGTTGTACTTGCTTGTTTCCATACTTCGATCTAGTAGCCCTTCATGACTTCATCCTGATATTGCTTCAACATTAATGGTACTTTTGTTAGATGGCTTCTTCAACATGACATCTTTGTAGAGTAGAATCAGTTATCTGCACCTTTCATATCTCCAAGGCATTCACAAGTGTGAAGGGCCCTTTGATCTTTTTCTTCCTTTGTCAAAGTTGTCATGCCTTCTTTCGGGAGATGTCTTCAAACTATCTTGTCAGATAGTGATTCTTTGTGATCATGGTGTTCTTCACATGCTTGATCTCTTTCTTCATTTGCTTCTTCTTGGATAGATTAGTCAACCACCTTATGCTCCTTGTGGGAGCACTTCTTCATTGCTTGTTTCTAGGACTAGTCATCATTCCTTCTTCACTTGCTTCTTATTCAACAATCTTATACTTCTTATGTGAGCATTTCTTTTTGTTGACCTTCATTGCATTGTAGTACATTCCTTTGAGCATGTCATTGGTGAAAGAGATTCTTTCATACTTGATCATTTCATAGAACTATTCCCATGATTCCATAATGTACATGACTTAACTTTGATGCATATATACCTCATTTTGATTCTTCTTTGATCATCTTAGCTTCATTTGGTTGTCCTTGGTGTGGCCCTTCTTGCTTCGTCTTAGGTTGCTTGCATATCATCCTTTTCTTGAATCCCATGAATGGGGCTCCCAACGAGACATCTACTTTTGTTTATGAATCTTCTTTTGGAGATTCCATCAGAGGATCTTGAAGACCCTTACTCTGCAAATGTTTCTTTCTTTTTGATGATGGAGGTCTTCTAAGATTCTTAATCATGATCAATTTTCTTTCATTGTGGATGAGGTCCTATACTATGTATGCTCCTTCTACATGAATATCTTGAGCTATATCTAACATGCTCCTATATTCTAGAAGATATCTTTAACCATGCATCCTATTCTATTTCTACATGCTCCTATACTACTCAAAAATTTGAAAGAAGACTTAAGTAAAGAGTTTGACTTAGTTATAGTAGAGATTTGGAGGATCTTCCTTCTTTTGCTTCTTGTTTTCTTCCTTCATTTCTTGAGTCACATGAGCTTTTTCCCTTTTTCTTTTGTTGTTGTTGTCCTTCTTCAGTTTACAACAATTCCTTTTGTAGTGTCCATATTCTTGGCTTCCAAAGCATTGGATTTTGGACATATCTCTATTGTTTGTTCTTCGTAGACCAAAGTTGCCAAAATTTCCCTTTTTCTTGCCCATGGATGCAAGTGCTTGCTCCTTTGATCCCACATCCTCTTTTTCTTTGAGTCTAGTTTCCTCTATCTTGCTAGAGACCATAATCACTTAGTGGGGTAGCTTCCTTCTTGTCATATATGCTTGATGTGAAGCTGCCCCAATCCTCAGGCAAAGCATTGAGTACTATGGTTGTCATTTCTCTGTCAGACATTACTTCTCCCAGCTCTTGAAGTTGATCCCTCATCTCAAAGATCTTCATGAAATATGGAGCTATTCCTTCCTTTGATATCTTCATCTTATAGAATCATTTCGAAGAGATATCACTTCTCTAGTTGTGCTTACCGAGAATAGCTCTATTAGCTTGTCATAGATTTCTTTTGATGTTTGAAGTTTGGAGACATAAGGAATGAGAGAGCCTTTGATATATTCTATTAGAATCCTTTGAGCTCTTGTTTCATTTTTATTGTACTTGGCTAAAGATTGAGTTTGTTCCTTAGCAGGGATAGTGATATTCCCTTCGATGTGTTCTAGAAGTTCATTCTCCTTGAGAAGTAAATCAATCCTCTTCTTCCATGCAAGAAAGTTATTGGTACCTATCAATTTGTTGCTTTCCTTGCAAAAAGACATTGATGTATATTCAGAAGGGGACATATACTTGATAGATTTTAAGATGTAGTGGACTTGCTTTCTCCTTGAAGACTTGATGGCTTGCCTTCCTTAGACCTTGATGTTCTTCAAGTTGCTTTCTCCAAGTGGACTTGCTTGATGATGAGATTTTCTTGATGGCTTGTAGATGATGTAGGTCCTTCTTTGATTTGTTCTTCTTGTAGTTGCTTTTATATAAGACTCTTCTTCTTGCTTTAAAGTCTTCCTTGATGAATGATAGATGGTAGACCTTGTTTGTTGAAGAATCTAGGGCAATTAGGCGTAGAGTGATTCTTCGGGACTAGATAACAATTTGTGAAGTATTTTTACTTTTCTTGTATTTGTTAGCTTAATCTCCTTCTTCTCTTATTAATGCATATGTGTACTTCATCAAACTGTTATCAAAACATAAAACAAGAACACAAGATATTGGCTCTCTGCCAGGGCCAAAACCTCTCTTCTCTTGAGAGGAAAACCATTCAGTAAGTTTTCCGTTATTGAAGCTTCTTTCTTGATCAATGCCAAACCCTAGAACCTTCACTAGAAGAACCTCAAAGCACAAGTCAAGTCCTTCCTTTTCTTTGCACTATGTTTCCCCGACACTTTGTCCACCTCCTTCCAACACTTCGTTCCCCGACACTTCGTCCTTATTCCGACACTTAGTTCTTCCTTCCACTGTTAGTAGACCTTCTAGAAGAGATACTTATCTTTTGTACTTAGTGATATCCTTCGATACTCCTTCCTTCTCTTGATCATCCAAGTCCCTTCTTGATGTATAGTGGTAGGCTAAGTGTGATAGCACTGCAACCCTAATTCTCGCACGTGTGAGAGGTACCCTAGAGAATTAGGGTCCTTTTCCTTCGCCAGAGAGATAGGCTTCTTCGCTTGTCTTGGGAGGTCTTGTAGGCCTAGTTTCAAACCCAAACAACACTAGTTCATGGACTGTTTGTCCCTGCTGTCATACTCGTAGATTTGATCTCTTTCTCTTCACACGTGTGACTGTTTCTAGCCCTAGAAACAATCCTCTAACTTTGCTTTTCTTCCTCCTTACTTCGCTGCACTATGGACCTTTTGACCTTTTGACTTACCTATAACACTAGGGCAATTAGGTGTAGTGTGATTCTTCTTGATTTGATAACAAATTGTGAAATCTTTTTACAATTTGTCTTGTTAGCTTAATCTTCTTCTTCTTATTATTAATGCATGTGTGTGTACTTCGTCAAACTGCTACCAAAACATAAGAATAAGGACACAAGATCTTGGCTCTCTGTCAGGGCCAAAACCTTTCTTCTCTTCAGAGGAAAACCCTTTGGTAAATTTCTCTTATTGAAGCTTCTTATTGATCAATGCCAAACCCTAGACCCTTGACAAGAATATCCTTCAAGCATAAGTCAAGTCCTTCCTCCTTTCTGCACTTTGTTTTCCTGGCACTTTGTCCTCCTCCTTTCGGCACTTCATTCCCCGACACGTCGTCCTTCTTCTTTCGGCACTTCGTTCTTCTTTCAATTGTTGGTAGATCTTGTTGCACTTGCTCTAGAAGAGGCATTTATTCTTGGTCTATGATGAGACTCCTTCCTTGTGATGATCCCTTCCTTCCTCTTGACCAAATGAGCTTCTTCCTTGAGGTGTAGGTACAGACTTAGTATGACTGTCCTGCAACCCTAATTTATTACACGTGTGGGAGGTTTACTTGATGTTATTGGTTCTTTCTCCTTCGCTTGAGGTTCCTTCTTCTTCGTTTGAGTAGGAGGCCTAGTTTTATGCCCAAATAATGAGATATGTTTGACTGTGAGTTGTTGCTGTCATAACCGCAGAGACAACCCTCCTTTTCTCGCACGTGTGGCTGTAATCCACCCAAGAAACAATCCTTTTGACTTTGGTCTAGATTTCTCCTTCTTCGCTGCGCTAGAGGCTCCTTACACTTGTCTTCTCTTCACCTTTTCTCGACTTCCCTTCTTCGCTGATTTCATAGTTGAATGCTTGACATTATGAGGGAGTGGACAACCTCTATATATAGAGGATTGTCCCTCCTTTAGGCCAACTTGAATTTTTTGCTTCAGATGGTTTCTTTTGATGGTGCTATTGCTTGGAGGAGACTTGACTTTGCTTGGAGGTGTCTTCTTTGACTCTAATACATAAGTATATCTAGTGTAACATGCCCTTAAGGTCTCCAACATAATTCTTTTGACTCTTTGACTCACCTATAGCACTTTAACATGTGCTATACCTATTTCAATGAGCAATGAACTCATTGACATATATAATAAAAATAATATTTCTTTTCTTGAATAAATACAAATATCAAAAGTACATTTATGATGACCGAACTTAGTTACATTTCCTTCAACATCGAGGTAGTATGATCTTGTTCATGGGTGTGAGATTCAAGATTTCTCCTAGAACTTTGATATGAAAGAAATGGAAAAGTTATATTGGGGTTCACTTTTTTAGGGCTTATTGTTCATGATTGTCGTTGCTATAATATTAGCCAAGGGAGGGCAGGTATGTGTATGGTTAATTCATTGTTTTGTATATTTGTTATTTAAGATCTCGTGGTTTATTCGTGATTTCATATATAATATTACTTTGTGTAGTGAGTGACTACAATTGTAGTCTCGGGGAGGGTCGAGTGGAGAAGATACCTTAGGCATTGTAGATTGAGTGCAAAGGATGGGTGAGTCACTTTTTATTCCAACAAAATAGTGTTACTATTATTTTTTTGCTAGACATTTTCTCCTTCTAGCATAGTTTTCAGGTATTACCATTCAATTAGTGGTTTGACATAAACATAAAATAATATGCTTAAATTTATATGCTTTCTTGGTCCACATCACGTGCACACCCCCACACAACGTGCCTTAGAGAGGAGGATGGCAAGGTTGAGCAAGCAAGCACATTGATCCTTCGACCAATGAACCATTATGCTAATAGACAACACTACTGTGTTGTGGCCCTTGGGATTTTGGGTGGTCAGTTTATTTAAATATGCTTAGATCCATCTTAAAAAATGATTATTTCTCTTATGATAACATTCCTTGCATTATTCCTAGTAGAATTACATCTACTTTAGAAAATTTATATATTTTGAGATATAATATTGAATAAAAATGGACTAGATTTATGTTGGATGACAAGTTCATGTCTTCAACTTTGTAGTTTAACTTTTATTAGAATTCTAATATTTTATTTTGTATCTACTCCAGATGGTTGATTTTAGTGAGCACGAATACGTGAAATACAAAATGGATTATCCCCCTTTATATAACAAAACTCTATGAGAGGTATATTACACATTATGATTGATTATTGCATTCAATTCGCCAGTTTAAATTCTGTAATTATTTTAATATCTTAAATTGTATAATGATTGTAATATCTTATTATGTATCTACTGTAGATGGCTTTTTTTGGTGAGAAAGTGTAAGTGGAATACAAAATCGAGTGTTTATCCTTATAAACAAACTCTAGATGAGTTATGTTTGCTATCATGAATAATTATTTGTTTTGAATTATGCTTACCATTACTATCCATGTATTTATTTTAACCTTATTTACTCCATTTTTTGTTCCTTCCAGCGAAGGAGAGGACACCATAGTAGAGACACTGTGAAAAGGGGAAGTTTGCAATTTCTTATTTGTTGTTGTCTATATGTTTTGTTTTTGTTTTAGGAGTTTAAGCATGGCCACGATTTGTGTTGTACATGATTTCCTTTGTTTTGCATTTTTTCTCATTTCTTGTAGTTTGGTCTTGGTTTTGTTTGTTGGGCGTGTGAAAGGAAAGGAAGGCAACAGGGAGATGAATGAAAGAGATGAGATGGAGGTTATCATTCATAAATGAAGGTGAATAAACTTAACTATATGCAATACACTCCACTCACAATTATCTTTCATTTATTCGTGACTCCACTTGTTTATTTTTCAATTTATTATATATTTTATATGTGGTCTCATAAACAACTATATTGATCTGGTTTGTGTAGCGAGAGATTACATTTGATAGTGGTTAAAATTTCCTAGACAATCTACAAAGGCAGATTGGACGATCGGTGAGCCATACTTTTACCCTACATAATAATACTGTGCTTTATGAAACATCTATTGTTTGCATGACAATATAGTTTTTTGTCATGGCTTCAAGGTAGTATGATCTTGTTAATGGGTGTGAGGTTTGAGATTTTTCAAGAACTTTGATACGAAATAAAGAGAAAAGTTATACTGGGGTTCAAATTTCCAAGGCTTATTGTTCATGGTTGTTGCTACTATAACATTAGCCTAGGGCAAGAATGTATGTGTATGATTAATTTATTGCTCTGTATATTTGTTATTCACTTTCTCTCCTAGTTTATTCGCGATCCCATATATAATATTACTTTGTGCAATGAATGACTATAGTTGCAGTGTCTGGGATGGTCAAGTGGAGAAGATATCTTAGGCCATGTTGATACAACATAGAGGATGGGTGAGTCATGTGGTTTTCCATGAAAATAGTATTATATTTATTTGTTTGCATGACTATTTTTCCTTGTATCATGGTTCTTGGGTAGTATTACTCAATTAGTGTTTTGACATATACATCAAATGTTATCTTTAAAATTATATGTTTTCTTGCTCCACATCACACACACACCCCCACACAACGTTCCTTATAGAGGAGGTTGGTAAGGTCGAGCAAGCAAGCATACTGACCCTTAAACCAATCAAACATCGTGTTAACAAAAAATGCTACCACCTTGTGGACCCTAGGATTTTGGGTGTTCAATATGTTGAGATATGCATAGATTCCTTTTCTGAATTTTTTTTATCTACTAGGAAAAGTTGAAAACATTGTTTTTGTATATAGTAGAAGTACATCTAGTTTAGAAAATTTATATTTTTTCGAGATATAGCACAAAATATAGTTGGAATAGGACTAAATATAGCATGAGAAGTTCATGACTTCAAACTCTCTAGTTTAACTTTGATTAGAAATTTAATATTTTATTGTGTATCTATTGCAGATGACTTGTTCCAGGGCATGAATACATGAAGTACAAAATGGACTCTCAACTTTTATATAGCAATCTCAAAGAAATGTGTGTTTTTTAATATGATTAAATATTCCGTTCAACTCTCTAGTTTAATTTATATAACAATTTTGATATCTTATTGTGTATCTGTTATAGATGTATTGTTCTGATGAGCACGAGCAAGTATTGCTATTCAAATTATTATATGTTTTATCTATGCTCTCATAATCAGCTATATTGATCTTTTTTATGGAGTGAACAACTACAATTGTATTGTCTACAAAGGTCAAGTGGTGAAGATGCACTAGACATTAAACAAACGTGGCATAAATGATTGGTGAAGCATACATTTTTCCTACAAAATACTATTGTCCTTTAATACACAATTTTTTGTTGTTGTTTGCACAATGATTTATCCTTTTGTCATGGTTTTTAGGTAGTGTGATTTTTTTATGATTGTGAGATATGAGTTTTTTCCTAGAATTTTGATCTAAAAGAAATGGAACAGTGATACTAGGATTCACATGTTTAGGGCTTATTGTTCATGATTGTCGCTACTATAATATTAGCTAAGCGAGGGTAGTATGTGTATGGTTAATTCATTGCTCTGTATATTTGTTATTTAAGCTCTCATGGTTCATTCATGATCTCATATATAATATTACTTTGTGCAGTTCGTGACTACAATTTTAGTGTCTAGTAGGGTCGATTGGAGAAGATACCTTAGACATTGTAGATGCAGTGCAGAAGATGGGTGAGTGAAGTTGTTTTCCAACAAAATAGTGTTACTATTATTTGTTTGCTCGACACTTTCTCCTATCATGGTTCTTGGTTATTATCACTCAATTAGTGGTTTGACATATACATAAATAGTATGTTTAAATTTATATGCTTTCTTGGTCCACATCACACACATAGTCCCACACAATGTGCCTTAGAGAGGAGGATGGTAAGGTCGAGCAAGCAAACATATTGAGCCTTTGACCAATCAACCATTATGCTAATACACAACACTACTACCTTGTGGCCCCTAGGATTTTGGGTGGTCAATATGTTTAAATATGCTTTGATTCCTCTTACAAAAATAATTATTTCTCTTATGATAACGTTGATTGCATTATTCCTAGTAGAATTACATCCAGTTTACAAAATTTATATATTTTGAGATATAGCATTGAATATAAATGGTCTGTAATTAAGTTGGATGACAAGTTCATGCCTTTAACTCTCTAATTCAACTTTTATTAGAATTCAAATTTTTTATTTTGAATCAACTCCAGATGGATGATTGTAGAGAGCACGAATACTTGAAATACGAAATGGATTATCCACCTTTATATAACAAAACTTAAAGAGAGGTATGTTTCACATTATGATTGATTATTGCATTCAACTCTCCAGTTTAACTTGTATAATGATTGTAATATTTTATTATTTATTTGTTGTAGATGGCCCATTCTAGTGAGCATGAGTAAGTGGAATATAAAATCGAGTGTCTATCCTTATATAACAAACTTTAGACAATGTATGTTTGCTATTATGAATAATTATTTGTTTTGAACTATGCTTACCAATACTATTCATGTCTTTATTTTAACCTTATTAACCCCATTTTTTTTCCTTTCAGCGAAGGAGAGGACACTATAGTAGAGATACTGTGCAAAGGGGAAGTTTGCAATTTTTTATTTGTTGTTGTCTCTATGTTTTGTATTTGTTGAGTTTAAGCATGGCCATGCTTTGTGTTGTAATTGTTTTCCTTTGTCTTGCATTTTTGCTCATTTCTTGTAGTTTGGTCTTGGTCTTGTATGTTTAGTGTGCGAAAGGAAAGGAAGGCAACAGGGAGACAAAATCAAATAGGTAAGATGGAGGATATCGTTCATAAATGAAGGTATGTTTCTTTATATGAGTAACTATAGTGTTCAACTTTCTAGTTTAACTTATATAATGATTCTAGTATCTTATGTTGTATTTTTTGTAGATGACTTGTTTTGATGAGCACAAGCAAGAGGAAAACAAAAATGAGTGTCCATCGTTATAAAATAAACTCTAGGGGAGGTGCATTCACTATTATAAATTATTATTGGTTTTGAAATATGTTTACCATTACTAACTGTGTGTATTTTAACCTTATTCAACCCATTTTTTTTTTCCTTTCAACAGAGGACAACACATTGCTAGAGAGATCATGTGCAGAGGGGATGTTTGCAATTTTTTCTTTGTTCTTGTCTACATGTTTTGTTTTGTTGAGTTTGAACATGGCCATGTTGTGTTGTATTCGTTTTCCTTTGTTTTGCATTTTTCTTCTCGTTTTTTGTTCTTTCGTCTTGATTTCGTTTGTTAGGTATGTTGTAGTTGTTTTCCTTTGTTTTTTGTTTTCTTTTTATTATCTTATGTTTTTTGTAGTTTGGTGTTGGTTTTGTTTGTTGGGTGTGGAAAAGGAAATGAAGGAAGCAGATAGAGAAAATGGAGATATCTATGGAAAAAATGAAGGTGAGTCAACATATCTATATGTAGAGCACTTCACTTAAAAGTATCTTTCGCTAATTTGTGCCTCCATTTGTTTGCTATTCAAATTAATATATGTTTTATCTACGCTCTCATAATCGGCTATATTGATCTTTTTTATGTAGTGAACAACTACAATTGTATAGTCAACAAACGTTAAGCGGTGAAGATGCACTAGACTTTTAACAAACATGGCACAAAGCATGGGTGAGGCATATTTTTCTCCTACAAAATACTATTGTCCTATAATACACTGAAATATTTGTCGTTTACACAATGATTTGTAATGGTTTCGAGGTAGTATGATATTTTTCATGGTGTGAGATTTAAGATTTTTCCTATAACTTTGATATGAAAGAAATGGAGAAGCTATACTGGGCTTGTTGTTCATTATTACCACTACTATAATATTAGCCAAGGGAGGGCAGATATGTATGGTTAATTCATCACTCTATATATTTGTTATTTAAGCTCTAAGGTTTATTCGTGATCTCATATATAATATTACTTTGTGCAGTGACTACAATTATAGTGTCTAGGAGAGTCGAGTGGAGAAAATACCTTAGGCATTGTAAACGCAGCGCAGAGGATGGGTAAGTGATGTTGTTCTGCAACAAAATAATCTTACTATTTTTTGTTTTCTCGATGTTTTTCCTTCTAGTATGGTTCTCGGGTATTACCACTCAATTAGTGGTTTGGCCTATACATAAAATAATATGTTTAAATTTATATGCTTTCTTGGTTCACATCACACACACACCCCCACACAACATGCCTTAAAGAGGAGGATGGTAAGGTCGAACAAGCAAGCATTTTGAGCCTTCGACCAATAAACCATTATGCTAATAGACAACACTATTGCCTTGTGGCCCCTAGGATTTTGGGTTGTCAATATGTTTAAATATGTTTAGATCCCTCTTACAAAAAGAATTATTTCTCTTATGATAACATTGATTGCATTATACCTAGTAGAATTACATCTAGTTTAACAAATTTACATATTTTGAGATATAGCATGGAATATAAATGGATTGGAATTATGTTCAATGACAGGTTCATGCCTTCAACTTTCCAGTTTAACTTTTATTAGAATTCTAATATTTTATTCTGTATCTACCTTAGATGGTTGATTCCAGTGAGCACAAATATTTGAATTACAAAATGGATTATCCTCTTTTATATAAAAATACTCAAAAGAGAGCTATGTTTCACATTATGATTGATTTTGCATTCAACTGTCCAATTTTACTTGTATAAAGATTCTAATATCGTAATATTTATCTGTTGTAGATGGCTTGTTCTGGTGAGCATGAGTAAGTTGAATACAAAATCGAGTGTCTATCCTTATATAACAAAATTTGGACGAGGTATGTTTTCTACTATGAATAATTATGTGTTTTGAATTATGCTTACCATTACAATTTGTGACTTTATTTTAACCTTATTCACCCCTCCTTTCTTTTTTTCTTTTCAGTGACGGAGAGGACACTACAATAGAGATAATGTGCAAAGCGAAAGTTTTGCAGTTTTTTGTTTCTTGTTTTCTGTATGCTTTGTTTTTGTTGAGAGCATGGCCATTCTTTTTGTTGTACTCATTTCCTTTGTTTTATATTTTTTTCTCATTTCTTGTAGTTTGGTCTTGGTTTTGTTTGTTGGGTTGTGTGAAAGGAAAGGAAGACAACAGGGAAATGAAATAAAAGAGATGAGATGGATGTTATCATTCATAAATGAAGGTGATTCGACTTAACTATATGAAATGCCCTTCACTTATAATTATCTTTCGCTTATTCATGTCTGCATTTGGTTCTTTTTTATTTATTATATGTTTCAAATGTGGTCTCATACGTTATTATATTGATCTGCTTTGTGCAGCGAGCGACCGCTGTTGTATAGTGGTTAAGATACCCTGGAAATTATACAAAAGCAAAGTGGATGATCAGTGAGCCATATTTTTTCCCTACATAATAATTGTGCTTTAATACACTGAAACATTTGTTGTTTGCACAAATGATATAATCTTTTGTCATGGCTTCAAGGTAGTATGGTCTTGTTAATGGGTGTGAGGTTTGATATTTTTCGAGAACTTTGATACAAAATAATGGGAAAAGTTATACTAGGGTTCACATTTACAGGGCTTATTGTTCATGGTTGTTGCTGCTATAACATTAGCCTAGGGTAAGAATGTATGTGTATCATTAATTTATTGCTCTGTATATTTGTTATCAGTTTCTCTCTTGGTTTATTCGTGATCTCATATATAATATTACTTTGTGCAGTGAGTGACTATAATTGCAGTGTCTAGGATGGTCGAGTGGAGAAGATATCTTAGGCAATGTAGATGCAACATATAGGATGGGTGAGTCATGTGGTTTTCCAAGAAAATAATATTATATTTATTTTTTTGCACGACTATTTCTCCTTCTAGCATGGTTCTCGGGTAGTACTACTCAATTAGTGGTTTGACATATACATCAAATGGTATCTATAAAATTGTATGTTTTCTCCTCCACATCACACACACCCCCACACAACATCCCCTATAGAGGAAGTGGGTAAATTTGAGCAAGCAAGCATATTGACCCCTCAATTTAAAAACTCACAATGATCTTATTTCAAGAGTCAAAACTCCATGTATTTTTATTATTTTTTGGAAATCCAACACCCAAATAAATTTAAAATTAATTACAATGTACATAAACAAAATTTAAATATATATAAAACTTTAATTCTTTGTAATTCCTAACGATTAATTTTACCATAAAAACATATGCTCCCGTTTCAAAGTTTTCAAAAAATGTGCGGCTGACCAGTTGTGGAAAGGAATCCATGACATGCTATGATTACTTGCCAATAAAACATGGGAGTGGGAGCAGAGATTTCATTGGGTACTGTGCCAAAAAACACAGCGGTCTCAACGTCGAGCCTCACTTGCCCAAAAAAGGCAACAGTGTCAGCGTCAATTTCCAAAAAAAAAACAGCAGTGTCAGCGTCGAGAGAGTAGTGGGTGTACTTCTAGGTGTGTAGTTGCCAGAGATACAATGCTGTTTGCTGTGGCTATAAGTGAGAGCAGTCTAGGTTCGTGCGGTTCATCACGGTGAACGCAATTCTGAGATCAGTGCGGATGGAAATAACAAAGGAACAACAACCAAGGCTGTAGCCAGTCCTGCTGACTCTCATGTGGCTGTGGATGCCAAAAGCCTGGAGCGTAGAGTTTAGTAGAAGGATGGATACTGGGTTGTGGATGCCTCAAAGATGGAGCGTAGAGTTGAGTATAAGGATGGATACTGGGTTCTCAAAGAGGAGTTCATGGCTCTCAAAGAGGAGTTCAGGGCTGGAATCAATCCTCAGGAGAAGGCGAGATTCCCAATTGAGGTATTCCTGTTTTGCTAATAAATGATCCACTTGCTTATTCATTTTGAAAAGCATTTCATAATCTTGCAAAGGTAATCAGAATTTAATGACTGTTTGTTTGTTTTTGGCCACTCAGCGAGGCCCATCCATTCTTGTCCGCTCAAACCAAGAACTATGATACTGTCATTCTTGTCTGCTCAAAACAAGGATTACGGTACTGCCAATTTCTATTAGAGATGGTATCACTTTCGAAAGAAAATTAAACTGGATATGGATCTTTTGGTTTATCTGGGTAAACTTTAAATCCCAATACGTTGGGTGCCATGTTGGTATTTAAACTTTAAATCCGAATATGTTGCAGGCATGGTCTTAAGGTTTTGCTTGTGCTGGTGGGCGTTCTGTACTGACAGGTAACATAACAGGTATTATTGCTGAAATTCCCTGCTCGATTCTATTAACCGGATTGGTTTGCATGTATTTACTTACCATTTACTTCTTCAGGAGAAGCTTGAATTATAAATTCAAATTCCTGCAAATGTAATTGTATTTTTTCAATGTCTTAAAAAACGAATGACTAGTAATGACTTGTGCCGTTACATGCAATCCTGAAATGAAATGCAAATACGCTGAGAGCTAGCTTGTATAATTCTGAAGGTTCTACTTGCACCGATGGGCTCTATACTGACAAGTAAAATAAACTCGACCCGAATCAAAATTATTATTGCTGAAATTCCTTTGCTCAATGAATTCCTTCGGTTCTTTTTCAATTCTAATGACTGGCTTAGTGTGCATTCATTTACATTTTACCTGTCCATTGTCATCTCGTTAATTAAATATTTTCTTGGATTATAAATTTGAATTTCTGCAGATGTAATTCATAATACATATTTTTTTGATGTCTCTGGCAGAATCATTGTTGTTCCTGCACTTACCCAGAACCTACTCTACTGCTACCTTTGGCTCTGCCCGTGCCTATGTTGTCTCCTGCTCTCTCTTTGCGGGTCTAGTTACTGCGTTTCTCCTTGTCTATGCCTCTGCGGGATGAAACGGTTCAAGGTAAACTCGCTTTCGAACTGTGCTTGGAACAAACCCGTGTTTTTGAATTCACGATCTGACACCCCTATTGGGTTATGCTCGCCCTTAGACACGTCTATACTCGCTATCGGATAAAGAAGCCCGGTGCAAGGATTCCTAAGCGCGCCTGGAAGGAATATGCAAAATCCCTGCACACTATGTGCTAGTACAGAGCCCGGTAGTGCAGCTGCATCAAGCTAAGAATCAACAGGAGAACCTGTTGGTAAGTGGGGAGTGAAACCCTCTACAACTGTTGTTTGAATTTCTGCGAATGTAATTAATATTTGTCTAATGTCTCGCCGAAACCTATATTCGTTATCGGATAAAGAAGCCCGGTGCAAGGGGTGTAAGGATTTCTAAGCGCGCCTGGAAGGAATGTGTAAATCCCCTCCACACTATGTGCAGGTACAAAGCTCGGTAGTGCAGCTGTATCAAGCTCAGAATCGACCGGAGAACCTACTGGTAAGTGGGGAGTGAAACCCTCTGCAATTGCTGTTTGAATTTCTGCAAATGTAATTCATATTTTTCTAATTTCTCATAGAAACGAACGACCAGTAATGAATTCTACCATCTTCTGGCAGATTGTTGTTCTTGTACTATGTGGGTATCTTCTGCCAGATTCTTGACCTTGCACTTTGTGGGCAAGTGGGGAGGGACGCCCTCTACAACAGCTGTTTGAAGTTCTGCAAATGTAGTTCATATTTTTCTAATGTCTCACCCAAACAAACGACCCGTAATGACAATGACTTTTATATTTCCTGGCAGGTTGTTGTTCTTGCACTTTGTGGGTATCTTCTGGTAGATTGTTGTTCTTGCAGAATGTTGCTTGATCATCTCACTAATATTGGAATATACTGGAATACCAATTGCCGTAAATATAAATGCAGGGCAACTCTGTTTTCAAAATTCGACTTCGCAAGCCTCGTATATTCTTCCTCGACATTGACATTTACTTGTAAAGTCGCTGTTCTCAATCTCTAATGGCCACAGCATTCAGGTACTCATGCGCTTTTATATATATATATATATATCAATTTTTATATTACTAAAAGAATTAGTCACAATAGATATAAATCGATTTTTATATTGCTAAAAAATTACTCACAATAGCTGTACCATCTTTGGCATATTTTTTTGCTTGCACTTTGTTTTTAAGTGTGGAGTGAAGCCCTCTACAACTACTAGAGACGATTGCTTGATCATCATACTAATCATGGGATACCCATTATCTTAAATATGCACGACAACTATGTTTCAGAATTTTTACTTTGCAAGGCTAGAATAACACTTCCTTCACATTTACTCTTGCAACGGTGGAAAGTGAACTTTGTTCCAGTTCTCACTCAATTTGTGATACGCTACAACATTCAGGTACTCATGCTGATCATTCAATACTGGTAAAAGAATTAGTCACTGTAGTTGGTGAATAATTTAGGGGTCATTCCTCCATTTTCTTTATTGTTTTAGGATAATGTGAATAAATTTATGTTAGCAAATATATTATGAGTTGAATCCAAACTAAAATGAATGACCAATGCCAGGCCCATTGATCAGTCATCCACTATCCCTCAGACCCTTGCCTTGACCACGCCAACCACCTAGCTATTAATACTTGTTGCTTCCATGAGATCAAAACTATGCATCTTTGCTGCCCTAACATTGTGGTATGTCATTTCCTTCCTTGTATAATTCCATATTTAGATTTAAACAATATATTATAATTCCATATACAAAATCCAACATTTAGCAATGGTAACAATAACAGATACTGCACAACTTTGAGACTATGTTAATTTTTCATGATATGGTAAGTACAATGTATCTAGACATATAGTGATGAGATCGAGTTGATAGAGTCATTCCTTACCATAGTGTTCAAGGATAAGTGCACCCCACTGCATGGATCACTCTCCTTGTAATAGTGCATGGATAACTCTCCTTGTAATAGTGCACCCTACTAGAGAAGATTGAATGCGTGAATGCATGCACTACACCCCCAAATTGGATACCAAACATTAATGTGCCTCTTAGGGATTTGTGCCTTGAACTTCTTATAATAGTTCTTGCACACACCCTCACCTCAAGCATTGAAGTTGGTGCTTACATATCTATAAATAGAAAGTTTAAAGATGGTGCATCCGTGTAATCTCCATGGATGTGCCTCACTCACTCTTTGATGCCTAATAATTATTGTTGCATCCCTAGAGGATCCTCTAGTGCACCCTTTCCTTATCATATACGACTTGTTGAACAAGGATGGAGGAATTATTATTGCAGATGTTGCCATGTTAGATTTTCTCTTCACACTATAATATTGCTAAATGATAGTAGTATTGAGCAATCAGGTAAACCATAACATGGAGACTCTTGAAACTTTGAGGTCAAAACCCATAGATATTGAATGTGAGAGAGGTTGTAGAAATGAATAGGAGATCCATAAAATCCCTAAGATTTAATTGTAGAAGATGCTAGATGTTGTTGACTCAAATTTTGTTAGTAGAGACATGGAAGTAAGGCATCTGCCACACATCTTAAGAGCAATATATAGAAAACGATCCTACTTAGTGTTGTTCTTGGCATGGAAATAATGCCAAGGCATCCTATGGAGGCTTTGGAAAACCTTCCTACTTTAGGCGTCAAACTGTCTCTTGGACCTAGGGGTAAGCCTCAAACTATCACAAGGATAGCTATTCAGAATCACCTCAGAACAACTCTTTCAAGCACCCTCAAATGCTGGATTTGAAGATCGATAAATGAATGACCAGTGATGATAGTCAACTCTAACTTTATCTTCAGACTAGGGCCCTTCCATTAGACACCTTTATCGTACAATGCTGATACATAAAAAGTATTAATGGAACATGAGAAAGAATTTCTTAAATACCAATGGGACTAGCATGGTAATCCTTGGCACTAAGGAACAAGTATCAAGATGGTTATTGAGGGTGGAAGTCTTTAAACTTCTTGGTAAAAAAAAGCATATTAGGTAAATCTAGATGAAATCATCTTCACGTAAATCCAACAGCTCAGCAACAGCTATAAACCCTTCAAAAAACTTGATTTTTGAGAAATGCAATCTTCATTACTAATAGGCAACTGCCAGCAACGAATGCTATACCCATTCTTAAAACTTTTAAAGACAAATAATCACTCAAAACATTGAATATCAGCCAATACAAACATAGGAGAAAATGTAAATTTCATTGGTTATTGCTTGAGCAAATATTCAAGAAAGTAATAAAGAAATAATGAGAATGGGTTTGCAATACAATTATTTATGGCTGAAACAAAACAATAGAAGAGTTTGCAGCCTGCTTAGATAAGAGAAGTTTGTTATTTACAAGAGAAGAATACATCAACAGAGAAGAAGATAGAATATGCAAAATGGGTGTTGAATGCAATGGTTGGTTTCTTGGTTTATTGCAAAAATAATGGCCCTGTGTGCTCTTGAACACTTCAGCCTCCCTGATGCACAAACAAAAAGCTTTGAATCCTCTTTCCTTTTATCCTTTTCCCTAATATTGATTTATTTTCTCCTATTGCACAACTGAATTATAAATTTAGATTAGGGTTGATGCAAATTGAAGTAGTTTGAACTCTTTAAGTCCTCATAAATTTATTTTAATAAAATAATCTTTCCTATTAATCATTATTATCAAGGTAACCTGCCAGTTGTCCTTTCTTCAGAGATAAATTATTTTATGCTTATCTCGCTTTCTTTATCAAGCTTTTCTGAATCACTTTTTATAACCAAGTTAAAAACGACTTGCAGACTTTGACACTCTCACTGTTATACTAGCAGATTATAATAGGTGTAATGGTAGTTGTTCTTGTATTTGTGAAGAAATTTCTCATTAAGGTAGAGTATTCATTTGGACTTGAAAATTGAGTCTTTAGCTTTAAATACCAGGTGAATTCGGTTGTATAGGTTTATGTTATTTCTAATTCTGGAGCCATGAATTGTCTCTAATATAGTCAAATAGGTGAGAACTCCCTCTCTTTTTGTAGAGTCTCCTAGCATATCATTACAATAGGAGCAAAAAATAGTTTGATGAAGTTATAGGGATCTGAAAATGCATCTCATGAGAATCCTTTCCATGCGAGAAGACAACCCCCACAAACTATATAGAGAAACAGTCCAATCAAAGGGATCCACAAAGCTATACCCAACATAATTGCAGATCCAATAATTCCCATTCCCAACTTCTGACTCAAACTTAAACTTAAGAATATATGGATTAACAAGGTTGCTTCAGAAAATAAGGAAATCATTCAGTTCTTCAATTGTGATTATATATATTTATGAAAAGGAAGAGGGAACACATATTCAAAATGCTGAGGGATCATACAGATTGCAAGTGTGCCAAAGCGCTGAGATATTTTAGTGGTCTGGCTCATGGTTCCTACTAATAAAATTCCAAGTGTTTGGAGAACTTGCAATTTTGTATCTAGAGTATAGATTGTGAAAATTTCCCTACATGTGATCATATTATCATGGCATTGATGCCAGTAGAGTCCCAATATTGGTCATCTATACAGCAGAATAACTTGGTGACATTGAACTTATTGACGTAGCCTGCTCCATTGATTTCAATTTATTTTGTATTGTTACAATTTTAGTACGCTTTCTCACAGTGCATGAAGACATGTAAGAAATGTTTGGATTGTCATAATTTTCATCCACAAAATGAACAACCAATGGATGGCCAAGTGCCAATCTACCATTCATACGTTCTTTGGCATTTTCGTCTTCCCGGGTGCATACTTTCAACCCTTGATTCAAGTAGTAAAATAAGGTAATTCCCACTCATAAATGTATGCACCTTATCATACCCATTTTCAAGGTTATTCTTGAATTGCCATTTAAAGGAATGGCCAAGTGCCAATCTACCATTCATACGTTCTTTGGCATTTTCGTCTTCCCGCGTGGATACTTTGAACACTTTATTCAAGTAGTAAAATAAGGTAATTCCCACTCATAAATGTATGCACCTTATCATACCCATTTTCAAGGTTATTATTGAATTGCCATTTAAAGGAATTAATACTTTCATCTTTAATGATAAACTCTATGAAAGAAAAGGCACATGATTCCCGCTTTCTAGGGCCATCTCTTTGCCACAAACGCTTCAAAACATGCTTCTCTAGAAGGAGAAAACATCTTAATAACCGGATACTCTGTTTTATGGTGTTCTCCTTGAACACATAATAGACCAGTTGAACTCAAAACTAGTGGATATGTATCCTCCACATGTAATGTGTGCAACCCTAGAATAAAAAGTTGCTTGTAACATAAGTCAACCTAAAACATCTTAATAACCAGATACTCTGTTTTATTATGTGTTCTCCTCAAACACATAATAGACCGGTTGAACTCAAAACTAGTGGATGTGTAACCTCCACATGTAATGTGCGCAACCCTAGAATAGAAAGTTGCTTGTAACATAAGTAACCTAAAATAACTTGCATGGTGTGTAGGTCACTTTGAGAAAAATTAGAGTGCAAGGAAAGTGAACCACTCAAGTTAAACTGCACTACCTAAGAATAGATAAACAAGGAAATTACTTGTAAAGAAAGTCCTCCAATAAATATCACAAGTGGCATGCATCCACAAGTAATGTGTGCAACCTTAGAATAGAAAGTTGCTCATAACATAAGTCAACCTAAAACAACTTGCATGGTGTGCAGGTCACTTTGGAGAAAAATAGCAATGCAAGGAAAGTGAACCACTCAAGGTGAGTGAACTACCCAATAATAGATAAACATGGAAATTACTTGTAATGCAAGTCCTCCAAGAGACATGCATCCCTCCACATAAACTCTTCAAAACATGCTTCTCCAAAAGGAGAAAAGATCTCTTAATAACTGGAGAAAAATTGCAGTGCAAGGAAAGTGAACCACTCAAGGTGAGTGCACTACCCAATAATAGATAAACATGGAAATTACTTGTAAATCAAGTCCTCCAAGAGACATGCATCCCTCCACATAAACTCTTCAAAACATGCTTCTCCAAAAGGAGAAAACATCTTAATAACTAGATACTTTGTTTTACGGTGTTCTCCTCAAACACATAATAGACTAGTTGAACTCAAAACTAGTGGATATGTAAGCTCCACACTAGTTTTGAGTTCAATTGGTCTAGTCCTGACTTGCTGACTCGTGAGCCTGTGAGCGTCGACACGCTGCGGTTGCATTACAGTCTACCGCTGTGAGTTGAGCCAAGACTGAGTCGTGAGCAGTGAGCACTGAGTTGTGCTTCTGACTCGTGAGTTGCTGTCGTGAGTCCTGACACTGAGAGTTAAGCGTTGAGGGTTGAATCTTGAAACTGGAGTGACGAGTGACAAGCAAGTTGTCGAGCACTGAGCAGGAGCAGTGAGGGTCGACAGTCAAGCATTGAGCAGGAGCAGTGAGGTCGACAGTCAAGCATTGAGCAAGAGCAGTGAGGGTATGTGGCAGGGGTGGGTCGATGTGTGATACCAAACTTGGGCGCCAAAACCTTTTTATCTCCGTGATTTTTTTATTTTATTTTTTAATTATTTTACCTACCAAAAAACCTAAGGCGAATCAAATGGAATTTTAAGTGAAGTTAAATGAATTTCTAAGCAATTTTATATTTATTTTTTATTTTTGTTTTAATTTTTGTTTTTTTTTTTGTTTTTTGTTTAGAGTTTGGAATTCGATTCGAGTTTGAGTTCGGCATTTGATTCGGGTTCGATTTTGATATTTGGTTCGGCATTCGAGTTCGGAATTCAATTCGGGTTCAAGTTCGACCTTAGATTTAGGTTCAAGTTTGGAATTTGGTTCGACGAACAAGATTGAATTTGTTCGAAATCGTTTGAGGTTCGATGAATTTCAAATCCCAACGATAAAATTCGCCAAACTTGGTGAGTTAGCCTACAACAGGTCGGTAGAGTGGGAGTGATTGTGTAATTCCCCTTGTACAACATTGCAATCTTGAGTGAAATTGGCATTTGGACAACACCCATTTCCTTATTTCTGAAACTAGTATGTTTTGTGACCTCTGCTTTTGTCACCAATCATCACACATAAGTGGAACTTGGGGCAATCACCCCTTTGTTATATATATATGTGCCAATATTCGAGGTCTTAGGACCTTGAGGGGGGCCGTGAGCCTCAATACCCAGAAATTTGAGGTTCAAGGCTTCAGGCCCCTAGGCCACAATGCTTAGGAAATTGGTGTGGGGTGGACGCCCCTCCTAATTTTATGCACACTCCCAACTTTGCATTGATATTGGTCGTTGGGATTGGCATAACGAAATGATTCAATATACGTATATATGGGAGGCACCATACACTAAGCGGTTGATGATAGAACCTTGACCCATCATAATTGTGACTAGTGGGCCCCATCAGGCCATTGGACCCTTAGGGTAGTTGCAAGAACCAGTGGGTCAATATTGACCATTGGCCATTAGCCACAGAACATACGTGTGTGAGGAGGATAATAGACCCTGATGCGGAGGTGACATATGTCAGGGCCAAGGTGATGTATATTGGGTGGGTTTTGTCGGGCCCTCAGGCCACCCACTATCAAAGGAGTTAAGTAGTTAAGTAGCGAACAAGGCTGACTCGATGTGACGTAAGTAGGTGGGCCCTATCAGGCTATTGGATTATGGAAGAGTCACATTGATGAATCTGTGGCTGTAAACCCAACCTAGTGTGACATATATTGGGTGGACCATAGGGAATATTTGTCATGTTTTTGGGACATTGGGGTATGATGAGTGTAGGTAAATGAACCCATGACCAATAAGCCCAGTGTTGAAGGGATGATGTTGGCCTTTGGTCATTGGCCCTCTTCTAGTTACGTCGAAATTTTAACACATCAAGTAACCCAATCGCAAGGGTTTGGGTACCCTATAGGCCCCACCTGGTGGTGGTGTGGCAACACATGGGCTAAGCGAGCCACATGGGTGCCACGTGTATCTTCTTGATGACATGGCCTTGTCTAATAGGGCTAATCTTCTAACATACATTACTTTCTAACCAAGACTCAAATTGAGGTAAAATTTATATCGCTTGAAAGCTCTTGGTGAGCTAAATATAATGGTGGTATTAATGTTAAGATTTGAAGAGTGAGAAAAAGAGGTTGTGGTAACCCCATATTCATAACATATCCATAATGTTAAGTATTGTAAGAATGTTGATTTTAATCTTGTAGTTGATGTGGTTGTTAACCTTGATAGAGTGTTTATATGTCTTTTTGTTTCCCATAATATGTAACTGACAAATGTTGTGATTGCATGAACAACTTCATATTAGCATGTTTGGTGTTGATATGCCATGGTGATTAATTAATATGTTTATACTTGATTAGCTGACAGTTATGTGTGTGACAACATATAAAATGACACAAATTACAGTAGAAAATAGAGGAATGAGTAGCAAAATGGTACAGTACATGGACAAAACCGATCATGAGAACTGATATGGTGTTCAACATCTCTACAACAGTCTCGAGGATACTGGTTGGCATCCTAAAGGGGGGGATGAGGGGAGACCGAAGGTCTCATTGTTTTACTACTTGAAATACTCTAGAACTTAGCTCATCGCTTGTTGCCACGATCAACAAGATCAACCTAAAAGTATGATGTGATCATCCTAATTGTTCTCGAGTGAGACAAGATATGTAGGATTTGAGATTTGTGTTTGAATATATTCTCGATGAAGAGGGCTGGGAATCTCTAGTTAGGATATTAGAAGAAGGTAGAGAGGGATCCTCTTGAATCTCTATAGAGGCAGTGGTAGTACCCTCTGATCTTGTAGTATAGGGGGCACCTAAAAATTAGGTGTTTCTTTGTCTCTGGCTCCTGAAGGTGACACACTTGGTAGATCCTATCAAATCTTGGTATATAGTGGTCAATATCCACTTGGAGTTGATGAGAACCAACTCGAAGTTGTCCCAAAGGGATCCTGAGTGAGTGCATCCAATGTTTCAGATCTTGGTATATAGTGGTCAATATCCACTTGGAGTTGATGAGAACCAACTCGAAGCAGTCCCAAAGGGATCTTGAGTGAGTGCATCCAATGTTTGCATGTGTATGGGGGCAGACAATGATGCTATCCTGCAACTTAAAGAAATGCTCATCTGAATCATTCTCGAGTGAGGCAGGCTATGTAGGATTTGAGATTTCTGTTTGAATACATTCTTGATGAAGAAGATTAGGCATCTTTTGTCAGGATATCAGAAGAAGGTAGAGAGGGATCCTCCTGAATCTCTATAGAGGCAGTGGTAGTGCCCTTTGATCTTGTAGTATAGGGGGCACCTAAAAATTAGGTGTTTCTCTGTCTCCGACTCTTTAAGGAGACACACTTGGTAGATCCTATTAGATCTTGGTATATAGTGGTAAGTATCCACTTGGAGTTGATGAAAACGAACTCAAAGTTGTCCCAAAGGGATCTTGAGTTAGTGCATCCAAATGTCTAGATGTGTATCAGGGTGGACGATGATGCCATCTTGTAACTCCAAGAAATGCTCAAGGTAAAAGGACATATTTGGGCCCAATCCTGTTGGGGGGATGTCCAAGTGACTATAATGTACAATTTGTAGATATCCTCTTATGGATTGATTTAATACATGTTTTGGCGATATGAGATGGGTTAGTGCAACAAGGGAGAATATGAAGGGGGAAAGTCAGTTCGGGGATATGGTCAGTGTTTGGAGAAGTAAAAAAAATCTGAGAACCAACCTCATGTCCAGCCTAAGGGGTGATTCGAAGTGGGGCCCTTTGAGGAACAAAGTGCAAGGTAGGGTACCGATGTTTCTCGATAGATGAATCTCTAAAATATCTGACTTTGTGGAGGAAAGAAACTAGGCAAAAGATGATATTGAGGCAGAAGAGGTGTGCACCAAACTCTGTCCGAATAATGGGTTGCAAGACTATACATTTGCATTTGATGATGCGCTTGAGAAGCAAGGTTTAGACTCTCTTCATCTAGGCCAAGTCTATTTGTACGAAGCTTGGTCCCCAAATCTCAAATCGATAGGGGATCGTGGGTGTAATAATCACATCCATGAGGTAGAGTTTGGATGACATGTCCCGAAATTGGTTCTGGAAGCACTATCTTTTGAGAATGGCCACGAAACCATACCCTTTGGTAAGTCAAGGCTAGAGGGCTTGCCGCATACCAAATTGATGTGTTGTGAACTATACTCTCAAGTAGATGTTTGATGTGGTGATTGTTGCTGCAAAATCTAGTTGGCCTTGGAGAGGAGTACCCTACAAGGCTATAACTAGACCAAGTGACAACAATGGGGTAATGGCCCACTATCACCGCAAACAAAACCCCCTACTTTTTATGTACTTTCACTAATGGGAGGAGTCTTGGTATAAGGTCAACTATGATGGATATTCTAAGTATAAGGGTATTAGGATGACCAAGAGGCTTCCAAGGGCCAATAGGGGGAGTCCTGTTAAAATTGGCAACTAGGGCCAAACTCCATGTGGGTCATCTTATTTATGGCAGTTGGTATTTTTCTTGGATCCCTCTCAATGAGAGGTGTAGGATTGATCTAAAGATGATTCGATTTCGATAAGTATTCATGGAGTTACGAATTTATTTGTGTTATAAGACAATTCGTCAAGGTCGGCCAACAACCAAATAAACCTCACATGTGCTCAACGTTCTAATATAAAAGGAGATGACTTGAGAGTCATTTTACACACACACTTCTATCTTGATTTCTCTCCACTTGTCTTGGGGTTTTAGTGAAAGAAAAATCTAGGAGTGGAAGCCCTAGATGTTGGAGGATAAGACATTGCCCTAGCCGCAGTCAAGAAGAAATACGTTGCCCTAATCTAGAGGACACAATCATGAAGAAAAGCCCTAATGCTATAAAGAAGGAGCCCTAAACCTATACGTTGGTCCCTACTAAAACACAGACCTAAAGGCTGCCCTAACGCAGACCCAAAGGCTGCCTTAACGCAGACCTAAAGGAAACCCTCACTAAGACCTAAAGGCAGCCCTAACGAAGCTATCCTATGGCAGCTCAAGAAGAAGGAGGATGCTGATGTGAATGGTTGTGTGGATAGCGAAGCCTTAGTCGCAACATGAAGGATCAAAGGGACAGTGGGGAGGTTGCCCTAGACAACGTGAAGGGCTGTGTGGATAGTGGAGCCTTAGCCGCAACATGAAGGATCAAAGGGACAGTGTGGAGGCTATCCTAGACAACGTGAAAGGGTTGTAGGGACAGTGTGGGGACAGGACAGTTAAGAGCACAATAGGCAAGCAACTAGGCCGAGGAGAATAGAAGCAATATGCTACTCTTTGTGGACGGATAACTGGGTGTGTAATGGCTGCCAGATGCCCTAACCAGACACCATATAAGCAGTAGTAAAGGCAACATTGGATCAACAGTGTTGTGGACAACAACAAAGTAAATAGGACATCTGGGGTATAGGACAGCTGGGCTACATGGTGTTGCTAACTAGTGCAACAAAGTAAATGGGACAACAGCCTACATAGCGTTGCTAAAATGTATGGGACATTAAGGTGACTAGTGCAACTAAAATGTATGGGACAACAAGGTGACTAGTGCAGCTAAAATGTACGGGACAACAAGGTGACTAGTGCAGCTAAAATGCATGGGACAACAAGGTGACTAGTGTAGCTAAGATGCATGGGACAACAAGGCTACATAGTGTTGCAAAGATGCATGGGACAACATGCTACATAGCAAAGATGCATGGGACAGCATGCTACATAGCAAAGATGCATGGGACATTAAGCAAACTTGGAACGAACAGTGGGACAACTGTATGGCATATAGGACAACAGTGACTAGCATGTTACAACAAAGGCACATGGCACAACAACAAGCATGGATAGCAAGGCAAGCATGGTGCAGCAATATGATGTGTTCAACATGGTCATGAGTTTTAGCATTATGATGATGGGTGCAGCATGATGATGGGATGCAACACAATGATAGGTGAAGGAGTCACCTTGGAGAATCAGTTGAAACAACATGTCTTCAATTGATCTCATGTATCATCTTCTTAGAGATGATCTATGCTCTTATTTGGATAAGTCAAAGTGTTGACTTCTGTTGTAAATGTACTCTCTCTCTCTCTCTGCTGAACTATTGAAGAACATATAAGAAGAATTGATCAAGGGTTTCCCCACATTGGGGTTTGTCCCTGCTAGCGCCACATCTTGTGTCCTCTTGTCTTGGCTTGTGTTTTGCGATTTATGTTTATGTTCTATCTGCAGTTTACTTTAATGCTGATGTGATTGCTAATCTGGAAAAGATATTGAGCTAACTGTGAAAATTGAAATGAATTTCTCTAAGCATAGAACATACCTAAAATTAACATGGTATCAGAGCTGAGGTGAAGACAACGCCCAAGCAAGAGTGAAAGAACAATTACTGAAGACAGTTGGGAAAGGACAAAAGGATCAATGGATTCCTCATCCCTCTTCAAATTCACCAAGGGTGAAATCGAAGCAGAGAATATTATTAGAATGGTGTAGCAGAAGCTTCTGATGGCCTACCTAAAGATCACTTCTTTGGGAAGTCCGGATCTAAGGGTGGAAGGAAAGGAAGATGCCTTTTTTGTAAATTTCGGCAATTATGCGGAGGAGTGTCCAAATGGTAGGGACACATCACTTGATGATGATAATAATCATTCCAAAGACATCTTCAATGATCAAAGGAATGACCGGTAATGCAGGTCATCAAGGAAATGACCAACTCTTCAAAGAAAGCAAGGAACCCCAGGTATTAAGTATCAAATGTTGTTTCTAGTAAGATAAAGAAGCATTATCTTGTATTGGCCCTCTCCTTCAGGTTCTTTGGGAATCTGGCTTTTTGTGTGCTTCAAGGCACTTCATCGGATAGAAGGGTGCTCTCTCTAATTTAGTAGAGATGGAAAGAATCGTGGGAATATACTTGGACCTGATGCCACCTATCCCAAAAAGGGTGTAGTGAATGTTACCCCTCAATTGAATGAGGGTAACTCGATTCATTTACAAAATTCTCTTTTGTGTACCTGATCGTAAGAAGAACCTGGTGTCCATTTCGGTGATAAAAGTCAAAGGTTTCAGGGTGGCATTCATCGATGGAAAGGTACGTATTTGAAAATGGAATTTTCAATACTTTTGAGTTTAGGGTTGTATCAAGTTGTTGGAAGTCCATTAGGGACCATGTTAGTTGTCACATCTCATCTATAGAACCGAAGGTCTACTTATGGGGCCCTACCCGATGTGAGTCAGATGGTGACTCGAATGCCTGAATTCAAGAAGAGCATGAAGGTACATGTCTGAGATGTACTGAAGGAAAACCTTACAAGGGGACTATTCCCCTTATGTAGCAGGTCCACAGGTTTGGAACAACCCGAGGAGTTTGAGATTCATGATCAGGAATCTCATGTGGAAGAAAGCCCTCTATGGCTTGAAGCAAAACACGTTGAGCATAGTATGAGAGGATTGATAGTTGCCTGATGAAGCTGAGATTCACTAGGAGTGAAGCCGATCCAAACCATTGCTCAAAGGTTGTGGATGATAGACCTCTCATACAGACACCTTCTGAGGACGACCTATTTTTGACAGGTGCAGACCCTCTCATTTTCAGAAGTAAGAGGGAGTTGGATTCCAAATTTGAATTGGTGAACAACAAGCCCGCAACTACCTCGATGGAGCTTAACTTTCAGAAGTTATATGGTGGTGATGCTGGACCAGATTTGGGAAATGCCTCTGAGTTTCATAAACTCATTTGCATTGATGTTCTTGGTGAACCTCCGTCTGGATATATGTTTTGCAGCTAGCATGGTGAGCTCATATATGGTTGAGCCACACTAGATTGGTGCCAAGAATCTTTTGAGATATCTTCGGGGCACAATCTCTCATGGATTGAGATACACTGCTAGAAATATAAAGCTGCATGATTATTCAAATGCTGACTAGGCAGGCAATGTGGAGGATTGCAAGAGCACTTCCGGTTGTTGGTTCTCTTTGGGTTTTGTTCGATACCCTGGATGAGCAGGAAGCAAAAATCGGTTGCTATAAGCATCGCTGAGACTGAATACATAACTACGAGTATGATCTCGTGTGAAGCTACCTGGTTGTGGAAGCTCTTCAACGCGCTGTTTGTACACATGATGGATACCACCGGGATCCTTTATGTCAACGTGGGGGGGGGGATTCGTTTGTTGAGGAATCTCGTATTCTATGATTGCTCCAGTATATAGACATTAGATACTACCTTATCTGGGATATGGTATGTCGATGAGCGAGGAGGATCTATTGCATTGAGACTAATGTACAGGTCGCAGACATTTTGTCAAAGCCCCAGGGAAAGGTCAAATTTGTGATTTTCCCAAACAACTTGGAGTCATTGAGAGACCTTCTTATGAGGGTCTTACATGATGCATGCATTGAGTTTTGGGAGCTCCAGGGGGCTTGGGGTACTTATTGGAGCAACAAGCGACCATAGGGCGACTCACCCTCCCCTAATGGTTCGCTGTGTACAGGGTGAATGGCTCAGCCTTCCCGTGTGATACCCCGTGGTGACTTAGGGACAAGATGAATGGTTCTCCTGTTGAGGCATCCTACCCGTGCAGTCTGGGACTCATGGGGAGTACCTCTCATCTGGCCAATGAGCAGGGAAATGGGGTTAGGGACCGTAGTATTACTATCAATGGATTCATCATTGTATCTACCATACTCCCTATGCTAGGATGACCTCCATTGATCTGGGAGCAATGAAACTGATCTGTGATCAATGAAACTGGTCTCGGATCAGTATGAGTTGTTTGAGACACTCTCTTGTGATATCGATCTGGGATCAATAAAACTGACTTAAGGTCAGTAGAGAAACGGTATGGGACATTCTTGATCAATTCTTCTTCTTCATGGTTCAGCAGAGCAGAGCGGAGCAATGCAAGGCACTGATGGCAGAGATAGTACAGTCGGACATATGGATCAGCAGATGGAGTTCTCCCTAGTTGAGAGGGAGTGTTAAAATTGGCAACTAGGGCCAAACTCCATGTGGGTCATCTTATTTATGGCAACGGATATTTTTCTTGGATCCCTCTCATCGAGAGGTGTAGGATTGATCTAAAGATCATCTGATTCCAATAAGTATTCACGAAGTTATGAATTTATTTGTGTTATAAGACAATTCGTCAAGGTCGGCCAACAACGAAATAAACCCCCACATGTGCTCAACATTTTAATATAAAAGGAGATGACTTGAGAGTCATTTCACACACACACTTCTATCTTGATTTCTCCACTTGTCTTGGGTTTTAGTTGAAGAAAAATCTAGGAGTGGAAGCCCTAGATGTTGGAGGATAAGAGGTTGCCCTAGCTGCAGTCAAGAAGAAATACGCTGCCCCAATCTAGAGGACGTAGTCATGAAGAAAAGCCCTAACGCTATCAAGAAGGAGCCCTAAACCTATACGCTGGTCCCTACTAAAACATAGACCTAAAGGCTGCCCTAAAGCAGACCTAAAGGCTGCCCTAAAACAGACCTAAAGGCAACCCTCATTAAGACCTAAAGGCGACCCTAATGAAGCTATCCTAAGGTAGCTCAAGAAGAAGGAGGACGCTGATGTGAAGGGTCACAGGGACAACATGGAGGCTACCCTAGACAACGTGAAGGGCTGTGTGGATAGTAGAGCCTTAGCCATAGCATGAAGGATCAAAGGGACAACATGGAGGCTGCCCTAGACAACGTGAAGGGCTGTGTGGACAGCAGAGCCTTAGCCACAGCATGAAGGATCAAAGGGACAACGTGGAGACTTCCCTAGACAACATGAAAGGGCTGTAGGGACAACATGGGGACAGGACGGTTAAGAGCACAATAGGCAAGCAACCAGGCGGAGGAGAATAGAAGCAATATGCTACTGTTTGTGGACGGATAGCTGGGTGTGTAAGGGCTGCCAGATGCCCTAACCAGACACCATATAAGCAGCAGTAAAGGCAACATTGGATCAACAGTGTTGTGGACAGCAGCAAAGTAAATAGGACAGCTAGGCTACATGGGGCTGCTAACTAGTGCAACAAAGTAAATGGGATAGCGGGCTACATAGCGTTGCTAAAACGTATGGGACAACAAGGTGACTAGTGCAGCTAAAATGTATGGGACAACGAGGTGACTAGTGCAGCTAAAATGTATGGGACAACAAGGTGACTAGTGCAGCTAAAATGCATGGGACAACAAGGTGACTAGTGCAGCTAAGATGCATGGGACAACAAGGCTACATAGTGCTGCAAAGATGCATGGGACATCAGGCTACATAGCAAAGATGCATGGGACAACAAGCAAACTTGGAACGAACAGTGGGACAATTGTATGTCACATAGGACAACAATGACTAGCATGTTACAACAAAGGCACATGGGACAACAACAAGCATGGATAGCAAGGCAAGCATGGTGTAGCATAGCAAGCATGGTGTAGCAGTATGATGTGTTCAACATGGTCATGAGGTCCAACATTATGATGATGGGTGCAACATGGTGCAGCACGGTGAGGTGCAACATGATGACGAGATGCAACACAATGATAGGTGAAGGAGTCACCTTGGAGAATTATTTGAAGCAATATGTCTTCAATTGATCTCATGTATCATCTTCTTAGAGATGATCTATGCTCTTATTTGGATAAGTCAAAGTGTTGACTTCTGCTGTAAATGTACTATCTCTCTCTCTCTCTGCTGAACTATTGAAGAACATATAAGAAGAATTGATCAAGGGTTTCCCCACATTGGGGTTTGTCCCTAGCTAGCCGCCACATCTTGTTGTTCTCTATTCTCTTGGCCTTGTTTTTGCGATTTATGTTTATATTCTATCTGCAGTTTACTTTAATGTTGATGTGATTGCTAATCTGGAAAAGATATTGAGCTAACTGTGAAAATTGAAATAAATTGCTCTAAGCATAGAACATACCTAAAATTAACAAGTCCTGGTATAAGGTCACCTATGATGGATATTCTAAGTATAAGGGTATTAGGATGACCAAGATATTCTAAGGGAAATATTTGGCTTAAGTACAAGGCTCCAATCAATGAATGAAGGCAATTTGCTTTCCTTACAGAGGCCAATTATGTACAACAAAAGACCTGGGGCTTGATTAATAAGTTGATAGTTGGGATGGCCAAAGGTCAAGGTAAGAAGAAAGGGTTTCCCACATTGTTTTCCAACAAGGGAAAGGAACGTGAAACCCTCAAAAAGCCCTTTAGTTGAAGCTAAAACCAAACTAGGGTTTACCCTAGGACAAAGACAATTATGGACAAAATTGAAGTGCATGTCCACCAAAAGGAAGGATTCTGTGGCAACCACTATCCTCTTGATGTTTAAACTCTCCAATACCAAAATTTCTTCTTCCCTAGGAATTCACACCAAGCCTTAGCTTGGTCGCTTGACCTTAAAGGGGAGAAAATTTATGGATAAAAAGTTCAATTGATCACCAACAAGGAAGGCCGATGCCTAGTTCTAGGGGCAATGGAGTCTATGGGTTCTTAAAATTGATTTAATATTGCAAAGGAGTAAGGATATTTTGATGCCCTTGCATCAAAACCCTAACTCTCACCTTTGTGGGGGATCAAAGATCACTTGGGAGAGCTAACATGATATCACCAAGGGAATTTCCATTCACATATCATACTGCATGCAATGCATCCAATAATATGACCTAGTTTTCATCCAATTGATATCCAACAAAATTAGGGCACAAAATTGAACCTAGATCATTAATTCCTTCCATACATTAGACATGAAATCAGAAATTTACAATAAACATGGTACTTACAAGACAATATGCATGAAACAATCCAAATATCGATCCAAAGTGACCTCTCCAAAGATGAACAAATGCTCAAGACAAATTTTGCTCCATAGATCACATCTTTCCCATTAGAACAAGAGGTCAAAATCTTCAAAGAGGATGAATTCACAAGTCCTATTTAGTATGAAGATGTCAGAAGGTGGATCTGTTGCTTATCATTTAAATGAATTTACAATGGTTACCAATCAGTTAATTTTTGTATGGGTAAATTTTGAAATTTTGATGATAAATTTAGGGCTCTATTATTTTTGTGCTCATTGTCAGAAAGAAGAAATGACATAGTTATGGCTATTAGTAACTTTGTCTCTGGATCTAGTACTTTAAAGTTTGATGATGTTTTTGGTTCCATTCTTAGCAAAGAAATGCGACAGAAAAGCTTCGGTGAGACATCAAGTAATGCTTTGACTGCATAGACTAGTGGAAGAACAATGGAAAGAGGAAAGTGATGATGAATTTACAAATGATCCTCTCCCCCATTTATATGAGGAGGAATAGTGTCTAATTAGCCTAAAAGCCCCGAGGAAAACAAGTGTAGTCATAATGATGCATTGGGTTATAAGTCAACCCACTAGCTTAGATAAAATAACACATGATTTTCCCCTATATGTGAGTGGTAGGGCTAAAAATGCTCATGTCATCCAATTTTGAGCTCTATATGGCATGCATTGAGGCTTTTGAGTGCCAAACAAGGTGTAGAACCTCTAAATATCATCCTCTGAGGGTTGGCCCTTAGGTCTTTGCAAGACTCTTCCATGGACCCCAAAATCTAACTTGGGGTACCAAAGGTGGTCTCATGGGCCTCCAACTGGTCAGTGTCAGTTTCTGCTCCAACGTTGAGGGCTTCCAAGGTGGTGCTAGCTCTCTATGCCTCAAGGGGTGATGCCATCCTCAGATCAACTGCCATCCCTCACAAAGTGCTAAAGCCGACTCAGGGAATTCTGGGTCTAGTTGCATCATCCCCAAAAGTCATCAAATGTAGGGAAAAGTGCCAAAACGCTCGTAAGTTATGGAGGTGCCCAAGGGTGTGCACGACGTTCGGCTATTGCTTGGAGTCCCATGGCTCTCAACACTTCATTTGTGGGTGTCAATATGCTTCCCTTCACTGGACATTTGGGTACCTATGGTTGAGGTGCCAAGGTCATGGCTATGGAACCGCTTGACAATCACAACATAAAGTCTAGTACAAGCAACCAATTATCAAGTACAATAATTATTTTTGCATCTAATTGAATCGAGCTTGAATATAAAGGGATTCTTAACACTTCAAATAAGGCTTCCCTTTCAAAATTGAGGCTTTGTACTGGTAATGGTATTTCCTCCCTAGGTAGGAGTTGCTAAAGGACAACCTTGTGTGTTTCTAGCCCCCAAGGGGAAGTAATATTTCCTCAATCCACCCCTCAATCAACAGGTGTTATGTGAACAATGATGGTAACAGAGGGGAGAAGGCTTCATGGCAAAGTGTTGTTGGAAAAGTAACTAGTTTCGGTCTTCATTATTTATGTTGTAGTCATTTCAATATGTATCCTATGTAACAAACAAGAAAAGAAAAGAAAAAGTTATTATTATCAAAGCACGGGTTTCATGCTCTTTATTGATGGTCTTCTAGGTAAAAACATGTTCTTCATGCTTCTAGGGTTTGTTAGGTCTTAGTTAGGGTTTATTGTCATCAGTGAAAGAGTCAACATCATGTTTATTAGACCCTTTCGGGAAAAATGTATCTTGTAAAAGAATTATTTTTGAGTCTAGAAAGTCCTGGAAACTCCAAAAGTACAAGTCGGCCCTAACAACACCAAGTCAGTCTAAAGGAGGGAATTTGACCCTTGCAAAGGCTATATAAATGAGCAGTTCGACCTCATTTGGCACTCACTCAATCCACAAGTTTGATATCAAAAGAAGTTTGATCTGTAGCTGGGAGAAGTAGAAAAGGAGAGAAAAGGTCTAGAAGAAGAAAGGTGGACAAAATATCTTGTTTTATGGGCTCTATCTCTCTCACATGTGCAAAATTCTAGGGTTTCTAGGTTGTAGAAAGAGGCTGAAGTTGCAGGTTCGAATTGTAGAAGGACGAAGTGTAGCATCTTGTAGTTGTATCTGGACCTCGTTGACCTTAGGAGGAGATATCTTTCTCTAGGAAGGTCTCAGAAGGAGGTTGAATTAGAGTTTTCTTGGAAGTTGCAAGGCCGAAATTGCAGGGTCGAAGTTGCAGTATTGAAGCTAGCAAGTCAAAGTTGCAGTTTGTAGCTGGTTGATGCATAACGAAAGGAGGACTTGGAATAGGGCTGACTTGGTACTAGGAGAAGAACTTAATCTAGGGTTTGGGTCTTTATATCTCATTTGAAGTAGATTCTAAGAAGATAAGAGTTTTCTGGGTTTTCCCCTTGGAGGGGTTTTGTTGTGGCTAAGACCTATTATTTGTGTCCTCTATTGTTGATGTTTCTATTCTTGATATTTGTTTGATGAAAAGATCTAAGTAAAGAACAACAAGAAGACTAATATTTTCACAAGCAAATATTAAAGTAAAGGGGAATAAGAATTAATTGTTGCCACTTTACATTTTACAACATGGTATCAGAGCTAAGGTGAACAAGGAAGGCAACTGGAAGGACACTAGAAGGAACTACTTGTCAAGAAAGAAACTCTCAAGAAGAATCATCTGAGAAATACTTAGGGAAGGAGGTCGAAAACCTATTAATCAAGAAGGAAGGTTTGGAAGGAAGCCTGCAAGAAAGTTGTTGATCTCTCCTAGAAGAAGATTGTGAAGGCATCAAGAAGGTTAGAGACATCATCAAGGAAAATCTTGGCTATCAAGTAAGTATCATTCTATTACATCATGTCTGAATCTACAGATCATATGGGTTCTTTCTACAAGGAGAGCAATAAGCTTGTTGGAGCATCAAATTACCTAGCATGGAAGAAAAGGGTTGACCTGATACTAATAGAACAAGAAGTAATGGAGTATGTTATTGGGGAAATTATCGAACCTAGCAAAGACAAGACACAAGAACTAGCAAAATACAAGAAAGGGGAAGTAAGGGCTCAAAGGATCATAATTGAGTCCGTTAAAGATTTTCTTGTTCCATTTGTTGCAAATTTAAAAACTTCCAAGGCCATGTATGAAAAGCTAGTGAACTTGTACTTTGTACATACATTAGGACAAAAGATGTCTTTGCGCAATAAGTTATATGGAAGGAAGAAATCAAAGGATGAGGAAATGGCATTCTTTCTCATGAGAGTCCCTTAGCTAAGAGACCATTTGCAACGACTTGGGGAATCAAACACTGACTCGGAAGTAACCATCTATGTATTAAATGCATTGCCATCAGAATGGAGCAGCTTTGCAACAAGCATCTACTCCAAGAAAGATTCAACTCCCTTTGATGAGTTGTGGGCTCAATACATGTTGGAACAATCAAGGTTCAAGGTAAAAGATGATATTGGATCATATGAGCAGTGACAAGCCTTTCTAGCTCGAGTCAAGAAGCTGTAGAAGGGAAAGTTTGGTAAGTCCAAGAAGAAAGACATGTCCAAAGTTCAATGCTTAAAGTGCAATGAGTTTGGACACTTTAAGAGGGACTATCCAAGCCAACAAAACAACAAAAGAAAGGAAAGGAGTGAAGCTCATGTAGCCGAGGACATGGCAGAATGTGAGAAGAAGCCGAAGAAGGAAGAAGTAAAGGATCTTTACTATTAAAGGAGGCACTCTATTTGGTAGGTTCTTTATATAGAATGTTCTTTCCTTTAGGATAAGTATGCATTGTTAAATCTCGATTATGTAGAGCATCATAGAGAGAAGCATGTGATAGTGGCATATTTAGAGTTTACATGAATAAGTTGCTTTGTAGACATCATCTAGATGGATAGACCTTTTTCTGCCTAGTGCATCCAAGTGTTATCTAACATTATGTTAGAGGTTGTCATCTTGTTTAATGGATCATCATGATCCAGGAAGGACCATCATTTTGAAAGATCCTTGGGAAAGCATCATGACAAGGGAAGTAGACATTCCATTTAACGTGGAATCAATACTGTCAAAGGGATAAGGGAATGCAATAGGTCTGAATAAGGAAAATAGCTAGATGATTGGATAAAAGCATAGGAATGCATGTTGAAAGTAAAACTTTGGATAAGATTCATAAGATCAAGAATCTTATGGAAGAAGGTGGTTATAAAAATATGCTTAAGTATTTATGGTACTCGAAGAAAATAGAATTTGACTTTAGGTTGAATAAAGAATTAAGACATTATCTAGAATATATAACAAAGATTAACATCCAGTATAATCTCCGAAAAGTCTCCGAAAAGTAAGTTCTAACTTGGTAATCAAGTTCGATCCTTGGGCACTCTGATGTAAGAAGGAAATTTCAAGTGGAGATAATCGACGAGGATGTTGATGGTTCAAGAAGGTCATCATGATGAGCTAAGTTTGATTTTTAATTGTTGGTTATCTGTTTAACATATTATTTTTCTACGTGGAAAAGGATGTTGCAGGAATACATGATGTCAAGTTGAGGCAAGTTCAACTATATGGATAAAAGGATATTGAGGGAAGCTCAATATCTAGTACCAGGTAGCTATGAAGTCAAGATGTGTTCATCTTGGAAGGTACCAATGCAAGGAGATAACCTGAAGGTCAACGAAGATCACTTTCATAATCAATGTGAAGAATTGGAAAGGCTCAATACAATGCCTTCACAACAAACATGGAAGTGATGAGCAAAACAAATTGACCTGGATCCTGTCACAAGATTGAGAAGATGGCTCCATGCTACCTTAGAAGGAAGAAAATCTCGATGCAAGAGATGCGGAAGAAAGAAGGAGCCATGTAGCTATGAAGAACAAGTAGCTGATACTCATGAAGACAAGCTATGGGTCTTGTGATGTTGAATTTCTAGTTTGAAAGGAAGTCAAGAATCTCCTTTGGTTTTGAGAAAGAGCAAAGGAGTCTCCTTGTATAGGAGCAAGGATCGATTCTCCAATTAAATAGGAGAATTGGGATGTCCTCTCAGTATGAGAGGGAGTGATGTTGGACATCACATGTGCATTCTCCTCGAGGTTATTTAGAGAGAATGGCGAAGGATTGGATAAGCATTTGTGGTTTCCTTGAGGATATAACATCCAAGAAAGGAAAGGTACCGACACTCTTTGAGAATGAGACAAACATTCAGGGGAAGACTGGTCGAAGAGGACAAATATTCTTTGAGGACTCAAGTATGGAGATCCAAGATAAGAACGGTCCTTAAAGGAAATTCCTTGTGGACATCCAGATGGGGTATGTGCCTTGTAGAGGTAGTGCAATATCACACATAAAGCCTCCCAACATAATGCCTCTTGAATGAAGAAGAGCTTGTCTAGTTAGGCCTCAGAGGCAGTGCTGGTCATAATGGTGATGCTTACAATATTGCTTATCAATCCAATTCTTCTTGAGAAAACTCTCTAGTTTGAGATATGATGTTGTACTAGTAAATTATGAATTGCTCCCTAGTTAAGAGCGAGTGTTGGAAAAGTAACTAGTTACAGCCTTCATAATTGTTAGTTGTAGAATTATGAATTCCTCCTTAGTTAAGAGTGAGTGTTGGAAAAATAACTAGTTTCGGCCTTCATAATTGTTGTTGTACTCATTTCGATATGTATCCTATGTAATAAACAAGAAAATAAAAGAAAAAGTTATTATTATTAAAGCATGAGTTTCATGCTCTTTATTGATGGTCTTCTAGGTAAAAGCATGTTCTTCATGCTTCTACGGTTTGTTAGGTCTTTAGGATTTATTTTCATGAGTCAAAGAGTCAACATCATGTTTACTAGACCCTTCTGGGAAAAATGTATGTAAAATAATTATTTTCGAGTCTAGAAAGTCTTGGAAACTCCAAAGTACAAGTCAGCCTAAAGGAGGGAATTCGACCCCTTGGAAAGGCTATATAAAGGAGCAGTTCAACCTCATTTGGCACTCACTCACTCCATAAGTTCGATATTAAAAGAAGTTCGATTTGTAGTTGGGAGAAGTAGAAAAGGAGAGTGAAGGTCTAGAAGAAGAAAGGACGAAATATCTTGTTTTTTGGGCTCTCTCTCACACATGCAAAATTCTAGGGTTCTTCGGGCTACGGAAAGAGGCCAAAATTGCAGGTCCGAGTTACAGTAGGATGAAATGCAACATCTTGTAGCTGGAAGGAAGGATACTCTATCTGGACCTTGTTGACCTTAGGAGGAGCTATTTTTCTCTGGGAAGGTCTTAAGAGGACGCTGAATAAGGGTTTCCTTGGAAGCTGCAAGGCCCAAATTGTAGGGTCGAAGTTGTTGAGAAATCTATGGGCAACTAGAGTAGGTGATTTCTCTTACTTTGATAATTGCTCGTGATGTATTTTTACTTAACTTGATTAACTTCTTCTTTCACTTGATTATTATTATTTTCTTATCATCAAACAACTACCAAACAACGAAAGAACAATGAGACAAGAGGACACAAAATGTAGGTTGCTAGCTAGGGCCAAAACCTCTCCTTTTGAGAGGAAAACCCATAAGAATTATTCTCTTCTTATAAAATCTTCAAATGACGAATTCCAAGACCTAAGACCCTTGACAAAGAACCCTCCAAGGCCAAGTCAACCTTCCTTCTTGATGATATTTCCTTACACAACTTATAGCAACAACCTTTTACCTTATGTTAATTTTAGGTATGTTCTATGCTTAGAGCAATTTATTTCAGTTTTCACAGTTAGCTCAATATATTTTCTAGATTAGCAATCACATCATCATTAAAGTAAACTGCAGATAGAACATAAACATAAATCACAGAAGACAAGCCAAGACAAGAGGACACAAGATGTGGCGCTAGCCAGGGCCCAACCCAATGTGGAGAACCTTGATCAATTGTTCTTATATGTTCTTCATAGTTCAATATAGAGAGAGAGAGTACGTTTACAACAGAAGTCAACACTTTGACTTATCTGGATAAGAGCATAGTCATCTCTTAGAAGATGATACCTGAGATCAGTTAGACATGCTGCTTCAACTGATTCTCCAAGGTGACTCCTTCACCTATCGTTGTGCTGCATTTCGTCATCATGCTGCACCTCACCGCGCTGCACCATGCTGCACCCATCATAACTATGCTGCATCTCATCACGCTTGATTAAGCATGACTGTACCCATCATTGTATTGCATTATGTGCCATTGCTGCACCATGTTGCCACACTGACCTATGTGTTGGCTGCATCTTGCTTGCTTGTTGTCCTTTGCTTGCTTGTGGTCCCTAGCATGCTTGTTGTCCTTAGCATGCTTGCTATTGCATGCTAGTTGTCCCTTGCATGCTAGTTGTAACATTGCATGCTTGGTGTATTTGCTGCTAAGTACCATACAACTGTCCCAATGTTAGTTAGTTGTCCCTTGCATGCTGCCCTCCTTTAGAGATAGATGCTCTGGCTGTTCTGGCAATTCCCGACAGTTCCGGTAGTTCCAGCAATTCTGGAAATTCTGGCAGTCCCGGCAGTTTCAACAATTCCGGTTGTTCCTAGCAGTTCCGACTTCTGCCCTCTGTGTCAGCTTTCTCGTCTGTTCCGGCAGTTCCTGACAGTTATGGGAGTTTCGACGATTATGGCTGTTCCCGACAGTTCTGACAGTTCTCAGTAGTTCCGGCTTTTCCCGGTAGTTCTGACAGTTCCCAGCAGTTCTAGCTTCTACCCTTTGCGTTAGCTTTCCCGGCTGTTCCGGCAGTTCTGGCTGTTCTGGCTTCTGCCCTCTGTGTCAGCTTCCCTGACTGTTCCGGCAGTTCCTAACAGTTTTGGCTATTCCCGGTAGTTCCGACAGTGCCGGCTTTTCTCGGCATTTCCAGCAGTTCCCGCAGTTCCAGCAATTCCAGAAATTCCGACAGTTCCCGGCAGTTTGGGCTATTCCCGGCAGTTCCGGCTTTTCCCGGCAGTTTCGACTTTTCCCAGTAGTTCCGACAATTCACGGCAGTTCCGACTTCTGCCCTCTGCATCAGCTTTTCTGGCTGTTCCGGCTTCTACCCTTTGCGTTAGCTTTCCTGGCTGTTCCGGTAGTTCCCGACAGTTCTGGCTTTTCCTGGGAATAGCCGGAATTGCCGGAAATGTCGGGAATTGCCAGAACTGCCTGGAATAGCCGGAAATGTCGGGAATAACTGGAATTGTCGAAACTGCTGGGAATAGCCAGAATTGTCGGAATAGCCGGGAATAGTTGGAACTGCCAGGAAAGCTGATGCAGCGGGCAGAAGCTGGAACTGTCGGGAACAGCAGGAACTGCCGCGAATAGCTGGAACTACCGAGAAAAGCCGGAACTGCTGGGACTGTCGGGAATAGCCGGAATTGCCTGAACTATCGGGAACAACTGGAATTGCAAAACTGCCGGAACAGGCAAGAAAGATGACGCAGAGGGCAAAAGCTGGAACAACCGGGAACAACCGGAACTGCCGGGGAACTATGGGAACAGCGAGAGCATCTATCTCCGAAGGACAACAAGCATGCTAGGGACAACAAGCAAGCTAGAATAGCCAGAACTGCCGGAAATGTCGGGAACTGCCAAAACTGCATGGAATAGCTGGAATTGCCGGGAATAGCCGGAACTGCCGGGAATAGTCGGAACTGCCGTGAATAGCCGGAATTGTCGGGAACAACCGGAATTGCCGGAACAGGCGAGAAATATGACGTATAGGGCAAAAGATGGAACAGCCGGGAACAACCGGAACTGCCAGGGAACTGTCGGGGAACTGTCGGAACAGCCAGAGCATCTGTCTCCGAAGGACAACAAGCATGCTAGGGACAACAAGCAAGCAAGATGCAACCATCACATAGGTCAATATGGCAACATGGTGCAGCAATGACACATAATGTAGTACAGGGATGGGTACAGTCATGATTAATGAAGCATGATGAGATGCAACATAGCGATGATGGGTGCAGCATGGTGCAGCACGATGAGGTGCAACATGATGACGAAATGCAGCACAATGATAGGTGAAGGAGTCACCTTGGAGAATCAGTTGACGCAGCATGTCTTCAACTGATCTCATGTATCATCTTCTTAGAGATGATCTATGCTCTTATCTAGATAAGTCAAAGTGTTGACTTCTGTTGTAAACATGCTATCTCTCTCTCTTCTCTGCTGAACTATTGAGAACATATAAGAAGAATTGATCAAGGGTTTTCCCACATTGGGTTTTTCCCTGGCTAGCGCACATCTTGTGTCCTCTTGTCTTGGCTTGTCTTCTGCGATTTATGTTTATGTTCTATCTGCAGTTTACTTTAATGTTGATGTGATTGCTAATCTAAAAACTATATTGAGCTAACTGTGAAAATTGAAATAAATTTCTCTAAGCATAGAACATACCTAAAATTAACACTTTTGAGATACTTAACACATGCTTCGCAGCAACCCAGTGCACTCTGGTCGGTTCCACCGTGAACTGACTCAGTTGGTTGACTACAAAACAAATATCAGGTTGTGTGTTGACCAAGTACATCAACGACCCAATGAGCTTCCTGTATACTGTAGGATACACTCACTCTGCTCTACTAGCATCCACCTTCCTCCAGTTTATGACCAGAGGTGTGGCCATGGGCTTGCAATCTTGCATATCAAATCTCTAAAGAATCTCTGAAGTGTACTTTCCCTGTCCCAAGAAGATCTCACTATCATCCTGCCAAACCTCCAAGCCAACGAAATAGTGCATAAGCTCCATATCCTTCATCTCAAACTGCCTTGCAAGGTCCTCCTTGCAATCTTGGATCAAGCTCTCATCTCTAATCAATATAAGGTTGTCAACATAGAGAACTAGAATGAGCGGAAGCCCTACAACCATGATGTAATATAAGCCGACATCTGCCTCACTCTTAGTGAATCCCAATCCTCAAACGTAGCCTTCAATTCGAGCGTACCATGCTCTCGGGACTTTCTTGAGTCCATAAAAAGCTCTCTTCAGCCTGCACACTTGTGTCTTTGCTAAACTGCTCAAACCCCTCTGGCTGCGCCATATAGATCTCCTACTCAACCACTCCATTAAGGAAGGTAGTCTTCACATCCATCTGGTAGATCTTCCACCCCATCTGTGTTGCAAGTGCCAGAATTATCCTGATGGATGAATACCGTGCTACTGGGAAAAAGTATCCTCATAGTCTATGCCCTCAATCTGTGAGAAGCCCTTGGCCACAGACCTAGCCTTGTATTTCTCCATACTCCCATCTGCTCCATGCTTCACCTTGTACACCCATCTCGATCCAACTACTGATTTCCCCTCAAGTCGTGGAATAATCTGCCAGACATCACTCTTCATGATAGAGGAATACTCCACCATGGCATCTTGCCAAACTTGCTGAGAAGTTGCCTCCTTATAAGAAGAGGGCTCAGTGTCCACCAACTCTATCATCAGTGCCATATAACCTGTGTACCTCTGTGGTTGTTTACTTTTCCTAAACATGGTGCTAGGAGTCTCGACTTGCTCTTGAGCCTCTTGAATCAACCTCTCGGCCCACTTGGCCTTCTTCCTCCCTACGAGGGGTGGCCCTAGTTGATCTGTTTGCTCTCGGCCTGGTTTCTTCTCCTCATCCTGCTGCAAATCTTGTTGCGCTACCCTCTTGCCACTAGACTATGGTTATGGCTAACTCTGAGGTGCTGATTGTGACTCTTGTTTGCGAGTGAGTAGCTCATCCTCTGGCACTTCAATCTGCTCATGCTCTAAGGAAACTCTTAGAGCCTAATCCTCCTAGAATCTCACATCACGCCTAAGAACTATCTTCCTGAATCCTAGAAGATACACCCTGTATGTCTAAGCTGTCTCACTATATCCCATGAAAATTCCCTTTTCTACTGTGGGATCTAGCTTCTTCCTATTATCCTTGGACACATGACAGTAGACCTTTGTGCCAAAGAACTAGAAGTGTGAAACATTAGGTTTCTTGTCTGTGAAAGCCTCCTCTGGTGTAACCCGTTCTCTGATCATATCTCCACACTGCTTTAGTGAGTCCACTACAACTGCACTAAAACTCTGCATAAGATCCTGCTTTCAGTTCAAGCATATGTTCTAATGTCACGGTGAATGTTTCAGCAAGACTGCTTCTCTGCTGGCAACTTCTACCTTCCAAATGCCTCCTGTTGGTCCTTCGGCCCTCTTTTTGTTCTGCTGGACCCTCTTTCTATTCTATTGTTTCCTCCAATTATTTCAACAGTGTTCAACAACTGCAGCAACCTTCACCAGCATTCACCAGCAACTTCATACAACGCTTAACCACCTCTGCTGCTTCTGCTACCTCACATTTTGGTTCTTCACAACACCAATAGCCACAACAATTCTCTGTTTTTACTGTTTTATACATTCCCATGCCTTTGTCCATTCGTTTCTACTTACACCGCCTCTTAGACTTCCTCAACGCTCGCTGTCATTTCCTCTGTGCTCGCTTGCTTCTTCAGCTTCCCATCCTCGGTTTCCTCTGTCTATTCGTGCTCACAGGACACGTTGAATCAATGGCCAGGTCCAAACGATCCATGGGGAACCCATCTTCCCTGTTTACCGTAATAGTGCTCTATTTGGCAATGATGTCGAGCATACACAGAGTTCTGCTTCATTTAACGGACAACCATGTCCAATCGCAATCACTATCGCCATGAATCAGCCTCTTGAACTATCGGGAGCGTTATCGTATCCATTTCTGCCTCAGAGGCCCGTGCAATGCAAATATCAATTACGCAGGAAATACGAGCAAAAACAATCAAAAAAGACTAAAGGGCGGACTTCAGGAATATTACACCTGCACTTATTCCTGTATCGGGTCCATGCTTAAATCACAATCGACGATTCGTGACTCCCGGGGGTCCTTTATATATCAGACCCATGACTCCGCTGATGGCCGACAGTCGATCCTCCACTGCTCCGATGGATCAGATGCGATATGGTATTAAACCATGGCTTATATGCCCGTCGGGTCCACAGCCTTATTGCAATCAGCGCTTTCATGTGGCAATGCTTCTCAGCTTGCGATATAGCGACAGATGCGATATTGCATTGAGTCAGTTGTGACATTCCATTGGGTCCGCGTATATACATATATATATAATATATATATATTATATATATAATATATATATATATAGGTATCGCTATCAGCGATCACAAGGAAAGGGCGCTTAACACTGTATTACCTCCGCTCCGAATTCCCGATGCGATAATCGCGATCGGCGATCGCAATGGTCCACTTGACATACTGTAACGCCGCTCCCGAAGTGCCAATGTGATATAATATTATGTACCGGACCCAATACAACTCAACGCTCTTGTTCATAAAAATTCAAGTCTGCTTTCCACCTTCGATAGTGTATTTGCCTATGTACATGCCTTAGCCTTCATTTGCGCCTCCGATAGTGTTAAACACATATATGCATTGTTTTTGGCCTTCGATAGTGTATTCCTTTGGCATTGTTGCTCCGATAGCTGTGAATGCATATATAGATGAGTTTTCTTCTCTGATGGCTCCCGATAGTGTTATCTGTGGCATATATGGCTCTGTTTGTTGTTAAACGCATCCATTGCTCCTCCGATGGCTCTTGATAACTCTGTCTGCTTCCTCTATGGTTCCGATGGCTCTGTTTATATATTGCTCCATTTGCTCCTCTTCTTTGGCATATATGTATGGTCTATAAATATGGCTCCGATAGCTCTGTTTTGGCATATATTACAAGCAGTGTTCCTCTTGCTCTGATATGGCTCCTCTTGCTCTGATATGCCCTTTGATGGCTCTATTTGCTTTGTTTGCTCCTCTTGCTCCAATGTGGCTCCTCTGGCTTGGCAATGTCTTTCAAGGCCCTTCTTTGATACCTTCATACTCTGCCTTTTCCGATATGCCTCTATTGCTCTGATATTCTACAATATTCTTTGATGTGACTCTGTTGTTAACTCCTCCATTAATAGACTCTTGCTTATGGCTTGGCTATCCTGATGGCCTTGCTCCTGTCTCTTCATGGATTTGTTCTGCTTCCCCTTGGCTTCATGTCATCCTCTAGTATCCAAAATATTTCCATATTGACATCAATGACAACCTAGGTCAACAATCCTCACACCTATCTGCTTCACTGTCACTGAAGCTAGATGCTTGAGGTAAGACTTACCTATGCTAAAGACAACATCATATCCTTTATCCTCAAGGATAGCTACTGAAACCAAGTTCTTCTTCAACCCTAGAACATATAGAACATCTTTGAGATGAAGGGAATTACCTGACTCCCTCTGAAAGTTGACAATATCAACTCCCTTGGTAGCATACTTGCCATTATCTCCAAGGTCAATATTTACCTACAAATCCTTCTCACCAGCTGGCTGAAATACTCCCTATTCCTAGTCATATTAAAGGAGGCCCTTGAATCAATATACCACGTGTTGCTCCCTATTGAGCTTGCCATGCAAGTTATTAATGAGAAATCCTTCTCAAAATGAGAGGCAAACCCATCTACCTCAGCTGATGCAACAACATGATCCTTACTGGATTCCTCCTTCTGATTAGGACAATTAGAAGCATAGTGCCCAACATCATGGCAATGGAAGCACTTGATCTTTCTTAGAATTTTTTTCTTCTTGTCATTCTTCTAACTCTGCTCGCCCTTCCCTTTGCCTTTCTTTCCTTTGGATTTACCTGCAAGAGCAAGATTCTCCTCTTCCTTCTCAACCTTGGAACCCTCGCCAGTACTGCTAGAAGCCTCAACTAGATTGAGCCTTCACTCTTTTTGAGTGAAGTCACCCCACATGTGTTCCCAATCCGGCAACTTATCTCGTCCAGTAATCCATTGCGCACTCCTTGAATCCATTTATAGCCAACTCGTACTAGCTCTCCATCCACCAGCTTCTCTCCCACAACTTCTAGGCTCTAGCTCATCATAGACTCCTTGAATTATGGTGAGATAGGAAGTTATATTCTCACCCTTCTACATCTTGATTGTTCTCAGCTTCTCCTTGAGAATGATCTCTTGATTCTCAAAAGGGTATTGATAGAGCTTAACTAAGGCATCCTACGTTTCCTTAGTTGTATCTTTGCTTGCAATATGAGGGACTACATGGTCTCGAAGTCCATCTAGGATCATCCTCTTGGTTTTGTCCATTTGCCTTTGGAAAAGCCTTAACTTGTCTGGATTTGGAGGTTCTACAATACCTTTCTTTACATAATCCTTCAGCCCAAATTCGTCCAACAAGAACTTTATCCAGACTTTCCAAACACCAAAACATGAGGTGTCGTCAAGTCTATCCTGTTCTCTCAATCCTATTCTTGTGTGTGTCATCTTTCAAACTTGAAAGTTGTACGCTGGTCGATTCCTCTTCATTTCTTTGATACCATGTAGAAATTCCACAAAATTCTGATATGCTAATATGAACAATTTGAAAGACACTTTCTTTTCATATAAACACAAAACTTCTCTACGAAATTTGCAGCGGAATAGAATAGAAATAAATGCACAATTCAAACAAGAGAACACAACAATTTTTCTAGGGAACCCAACTAGGAAAACCCTCTTGCTTGAGAATTTTATTGAAGAAGAATGAGCAATAGATCTCTTACAAATACACTTGCTTTAATAGAGAATACAATGACCTCTCAGCAATAGTCTAGACTTGAAACAACCTGCAAGATGCTGACCCTGCTTCCCTAAATCTATGCAGACTATAAGCCTGAATTCTTCGTGTAAATCGAGCTCCTATCAAATAGGGAAATTCCCTATTTCTATGCGCACTTCTAAGGGGTCTTCCTGCTTCCCTAAACCTATGCGCACTATAAGCCTGGATTCTTCGCTTAAATCGAGCTCCTATCAAATAGGGAAATTCCCTATTTCTATGCGCACTTCTAAGGGGTCTTCCTCCTTCAACAATTTGCACAAGAAAACCCCTTGGCTTCTTTCTCTCACAAGCTTACACAAAATTATGATACAAAGTGTGCTTTCTTTCCTTCTTTTATAGCAAATTCGAATGACTAAGTTTAGTGAGTTTCTAATCAAGGAACGATGTTGTGATTGATTGAGTTAACTAAGTGAAAACTCAAGCAATTCTTCTTGTCCCAAATCTAGGACTTGAAACTCAACCACTTGTCTTTTTCCTCAATCAACTGCACTAGAAGACAAGTAACTCGTCCTTCCACTTGAATATTACTTAACTACATCATAGCTTGTCCTAATTTTTAGGGAATCTCCTAATTTTTAAGAAATCGAGCATGCCAAAGAAGAAACTCGAATTTGACTCCTTGAATTAAGGCACAAATCAAGGAATCGATTTCTTGCTAGTATTTTCAACAATATAGAGGAAGGTTGAAGGGGAAGCATCTTGCTTTTATTTTATCTGTAAGTTCCAGGATCTCTGATTCCTATAAAAGGATGCAAAGCTTGAATTAATATGTCTTTTCTCCATGTAAGACCACCTGGTGTAAGATCATTTTGTGTAAAAGTTGCACCTAAAATTTGCTTAAATTGTGAACGCCATGACTAACGATAACTCGCTTGCCCTCAAACTCGATTTGCCCATCATGTGCTATACCCATCTAAATCTGGTCGTTTGATCTATAATATAAGACTATTTTCTGAGCAATTGTTATGTAATATTTTTTTTTGTTCAACTAGGGAAGCCATAATTCAATTGAGACATAAACCTATCTTAGTGGAAGGTAACTACTATAGCCTCCCACATCCAACATCCAAAACCTATCTGAGTGGAGGGTAACTACTATAGTCTCCCATATCCAAAACCATTGTAGCATCCCATGTCTGGAATTATTGTTGTAGGTATGTCTAGCAACATGTTTCTTCCATTCATCTCCTAACTTATTCCCATGCCAACATTCCTCCAATCACATTGTATTAGAAGTGAAAGGTGAGAGAAAAGATCAGAAAGTTAAAAGCAATTTGACATGAGAAAATATATTTGCAGTCTCAATTACACAGCAATCTCAGGGAACAAGTCGCTTGCCCTCAAACTTGATTTGCCCATCATGTGCTATACCCATCTAAGTCTGGTCTTTGATCTATAATATAAGACTATTTTCTGTGCCATTGTTATATAATTTTTTTTTTTTTGTTCAACTAGGGCAGCCATAATTCAATTGAGACCTAAATCTATCTTAGTGGAAGGTAACTACTATAGCCTCCCACATCCAACATCCAAAACCTATCTGAGTGGAGGGTAACTACTATAGTCTCCCATATCCAAAACCATTGTAGCATCCCATGTCTAGAATTATTGTTTCAGGCATGTCTAGCAACAGGTTTCTTCCATTCATCTCCTAACTTATTCCCATGCCAACTTTCCTACAATCACATTGTATTAGAAGTGAAAGGTGAGCGAAAAGATCAGAAAATTAAAAGCGATTTGACATGAGAAAATATATTTGCGTCTCAAGTACACAACAATCTCAGAGAACAACCGTTGAAGTGATCTGCAAGGATTTGCAGTAATATATAGCAATCAGTTATTTGCTTTTCCAAAAAGCAATCTGCAAACTCCCAATGCCATTCCCCAGATATTACTCATCTTTCAGGTAGACACTGATACACAGATATGGATCACAATCACAGATAAGGTTTGATTTGGGGTCATTATTTGGTGAGACCTTGTCACAATCACTAGACCACAAGTTGTCCAACTTGTAACTTGCTGAAATATCATAATATTTCAACCATATATGCTTTAATTATAAGGCCAACAGAACAAAATACAAGAAGTGACAAAATAGACTTATCACCATGTTGACACAAGCAAATTTCCCTTGTCAACTCAAAAGCTGGTGACTCAAATGATAGCAAGAGGAACAGTTCACTATTGCCACCAGAATGAACCAGAGGTAGACCCTTTCAACTCTCCCTTGAAGTGGAAAGATCCAATTGTTGGGAACATTTCCCTATCATAAAATTGATAAGCTGAAAAAAGATTTGTACATGAGAGAATTGTCTCCTGAGGTATATGAATAATCAGAGATTTTGAACCACATAGAGCAGCTTACAAGCGATCAAGAAACTCCTTGTTTCATACTGGACATTGGCACTGTGAGAATAAACACCATAACGAGAGAAAAGTCCACAAGTTATACTGTTCACAGACTCAAACACTAACAAAACTGGGAGGGGAGGGAATAGTTCACAGCCAGTCTCAGCTCAACAAGAGTATTGTAGTTTTGGCCAACAATGGCTTGTAAAATAATAAGATCCTTAGTGAATCTTCTGCTTGCAATGTCTTGCCATTCTCTTGAGGTGAAGAATTCTCAAACTATATTTCATCCCTACCAGATAAACTTTGGTAAAAACAATGACAAAAACTCATGTGGACACAAATCCAAATTAAAGATCAGATAAAAGACAACCAGAACTATTATTAACACAAGAGTTTTATCTGTTAAAAGTGGATATTCTTTACCCAATCCAAGGCTACAGTTGTCGCTAGAATTGGGCATAGTCGACTATTTGGTTTAGGGACTTGATTTATCACGACTGTAAATGCAGAAAATCTCCCCATCAGACCATTTAGGCAAAACAATATTTTCATCATCATGATATACATAAAACACCACAACATTTTTAAGTATCGCTGTAATGTTTGGTTAATTTTTTTTCTTAACAAACTTCCTTCAGCCTAGATGCGAAGCCTGAGGGGTGTATGTTTCTGCTGTGCCTGAACTAGGCATTGCAGGGATTGCTCAAGACAATTGAACAGTGAAGCTACAGGAGAAGCATTATGTTCAGCGCCATGTATCATGGACGTGTGCGGTATTAGCTTCGCCCCAAAATTCTAGGGTTACATCTTTTGGAATTTCATTCCTTTCATGATAGAGCCCATTAGGTCCGAGTGATCCCCATCAGACCACTTAGGCAAAACAATATTTTCATCATCATGATATACATAAAACACAACAACATTTTTAAGTATCACTGTAATGTTTGGTTAATTTTTTTTTTCTTAACAAACTTCCTTCGGCCTAGATGTGAAGCCTGAGGGGTGTATGTTTCTGCCGTGCTTGAACTAGGTATTGCAGGGATTGCTCCAGACAATTGAACAATGAAACTACAGGAGAAGCATGGATGTGTGTGGTATCAGCTTCGGCCCCAAAATTCTAGGGTTACATCTTTTGGAATTTCATTCCTTTCACGATAGGTCCGAGTGTTGAACCTGGGAGCGTCCGACCTGAGCATCCTTTTTGATTGATTGTCTGGCCCCTGCTGCCTTATTTCCTCTGATACCACTTGTAACACACCCGCTTGATAGAGCCCATTAGGTCCAAGTGTTGAACCTGGGAGCGTACGAAGTTTCAAGTTTCCATATAGCATAGGATTTTGTCTTGGCTTATCTTTCATATGAATAGGATGATATGATCAATGGATTATCTGACACTCAAACGTGTGCAGAGTAGTATTGACGGACCCCATATGTTAAACCAAGGCTTCTAGATACGATATGATCAATGGATTATCTGACACTCAGACGTGTGCAGAGTAGTATCGACGGACCCCATATGTTAAACTAAGGCTTCTAGATGAGCTTACAGATGAGCAAGTACGGGAAATTGACTGAATCACTGATTGTGGTCTCTCAGGTTGCCTGACACAGTGCATGTGAGCAAGGCATGCAATCATCCATCTATTACAGAATGATTGCATCTATTACAGAAAACACCAAAGGTTGACATACTTCACAATTTTATGTGCTACAAATTCTGTCGATATTGATCCAAACAAGTAACCTGCTATTTCTTGCAGGTAGTCAGACTGATATACACCAATTCTGGTGTTGGTGTTTTATCACTGATATCCAATGCTTTTCATAAGCTATAAAAATGGCCGTGGAGTGACCGGACTCCATATAAAAGGGTGGGGTTTTGTTAGTAGTTGTTGTTTGCTTCCTTCTTATTTTAGCTTGTTTTATTTATTTATTTGTTAGTTATACTTTTGGATACATAATTTGCAGCTGTATTTTATGTAGTAATGATTGACGAGTAACAAAGAGTTAGTATTTTGTTCCAGACTCTACAACGAGTATTCCACCACAGATGTGGCAGCCAGCTAGTGGGATTGTTATGAATAATGACATTGGTGATACAAATCCAGTAGAAGCCGCTGCTTGTATAGCTTTGTTTAAGAATGATTCCTGTCCGATGTCTGCTTCCGGTGGCAAGGTCTCCTTATTCAATATGGACATTTAAGTGGCAAGGTCTCCTTATTCAATATGGACATTTAAGGTAATAGATCCTTTTACCTAAAGACCAGTTTCATTTTAATGTTTCCGATTATATATATAATTTCATTTTTGGTACATTGGTCTGCTTAGGGGCTTATCCTCTAATGTTTCACCTTCAATTTTCACATATTATGTGGGTAATGGTGTTCATTTCAGGATCACTATAGAAGGTTCTTGTGTAATGTTGCTCACTATTTCAAGGCCCAATCTGTCTAAATCAATGGTTTCATGACATAGTGATTCATTGCAAGTCATGACAACTTTCTTGTGACCTCCTCCTGCAGCCACTTTTCTGGCTTTCCACCCTCAAAACAATAACATCATTGCAATTGGCATAGAGGATTCATCAATTCAAACATACAATGTTCGAGTTGATAAGGTGCTGCCTGTGAATATATCATTAAATTGATGTTGACGAGGCGCTGCCTTGTGAATATATCATTAAATTTAAAATTCTTATCATTTTTCTTCATTGCTCCCTTTTACCAAAAATACCCCTTTCAAGTGGCATGCTCTGAACTTGAACTTGCTGCAAGTTTTGAAGATAAAAACAAAGCTCAAGGGCCACCAAAAGAAAACCAAGGGCCTAGATTTTTCACATGTTTTGAATGTGTTGGTGTCTTCTGGAGCTGATGCCCAGGTATCAGCTCCAAGTATATGGTTTCTTTTATTATTATATATAGTCTGACTCCATGATGTCCACTTTAAAGTTTACATAAATATACCGATTAGAAATGTTCATGTACTCACAACCACGTCTTTTGGCAGTTGTCTGGGGCATAGATGGGGGGGTCAAGCGGAAGGAAAACAATTGTACCAGTACAGCCAGGAAGATCATCACCCCCAGTCGGGGATACAACAGTACAGTTTCATAATGATTAAATTCACTTAGTGGTTGTGCATGAGAGCCAAGTAGAAATGTTCATGTACTCGCAACCACGTCTTTTGGCAGTTATGTCTCACGGGCATAGATGGGTGGGACAAGCGGAAGTAAAAAATTGTACCAGTACAGCCAGGAAGATCATCACCACCAGTCGGGGATACAACAGTACAGTTTCATAATGATTAAATTTACTTATTGGTTGTGCATGAGAGCCAGCTTACTATATATGATGCTTCCAAGTTGGAGCCCTTGCACTATGTAAGTACTTGTAAGCAGTCTTGAATTCAAGCATACACAGTTATATAATGTCAGTTACCTTCTGTATCTGATTGAAAACCTTGCTACATGGTTGCATTACAATGTTCTGCTCATGGTTCCCTATCTCCTCCTATTTCAAGTGCCATATACTGATGTGACAGCGTCAGTTTATGTGATCTTCTGTGATGGTACAGTTGGCGCAGTTGGCGAGCTTCTATGATGGTGCAGTTGAAGTGTTTGATGCAGGAAACTTGATGCATTACTGTAGCATTGCACCTTCTGCATATTTACCATCGGGAATGACCAGGTAAATGGGCTCTTTCATTCTGTCATGGATTTTTTTTCAGATTTGGCTTTTGACTAAGGACATATTATGATTTAATTTATTTTTTAAGGCATATTATGATTTAATTTATTGTTTGCGTTATTTATGCCGCAGTAATGCCTATCCTCTAGTGGTTGCATCACATCCATCCGAACCGAATCAATTTGCTCTTCCAATGACAGATGGAGTTCATGTTATTGAGCCTTCAGGAAATGGGGTGTTGGACCTCCCCCAGATAATGGAACTGTCGGTTTAAATCCAACATTAAGTAACCAAGGTTCGGAACCACCCTCAAGGTAGTTCAATGGAACATAGAGCTGTCGGATCAAATTCAACATTTAAGTCACCAAGGTTTGGAACTACCCTCAAGGTAGTTCAATAGTTCAATGGGAACATAAGAACAAGTGTCTACCGACTCTTTATTTACAAGAATACCATGAATAATGGTACCGTATTGTCATTGAAATGTCTCACTTGTGTTCCAGTTTTTGAGGCATTCTATCAAGATTTTAATTTTAATCAGATACCTTCAGCACTGTAGGAGGTTAAGCAACTTTAAATCATACTTAAATGAGTATCTAGGTGCAGTTGTGGTCACTTTTTTTTCTAGGTCGTGTAAAAAGTGAAAGCCTGTCATTGCAGCATAATCCATGAAATATTCTTTCCGAGAGTTTCCCAGTTTCTATTTTTAACCCTTTCTTTTCTTTGTACCACGAGTATTTTTCATATGTTAATGTGCATTCAGGCAAAGCTGGTTTTTGAGAATTTTTCATATTGTATTTTATCAACTCAATCAAAATTTTTGGGTTGAATACTATTGGAGCTCAAATTGAAATAAAAAAGTAACTATGCATGAATTATGCATGAGTTTCTGGAATTGACTCAACGATTCTCGTCAAACTTTCTTGTTTGATGACTATTGTTTATCAATATTTCTTGTTTCATGACTATTGTTTAAATATTGATATGTTTAAAATCTACTGAAAATAGTTGATGAGATACTGCTCATATTTTTTCATTGCTGCAGCTTTTGTTTTTTTCATTGCTGCAGCTTTTGTGAAAATAGTTGATGAGATACTGCTCATATTTTTGATGACATTGTCGTTATTGTTTGGTGAATATCGTTTAAACATAATGATACAAATATTCATTGCTGCAGCTTTTGTGAAAATAGTTGATGAGATACTGCTCATATTTTGATGACATTGTTGTTATATTTTGATGACATTGTTGTTATTGTTTGGTGAATATCGTTTAAACATAATGATACAAATATCTTTGAAAACAGTTGATGGTATATTATACAAATATCTTCGAAAGCAGTTGATGGTATATTATACAAATATCTTCGAAAGCGGTTGATGGGATATTGCTCATAATTTTTCATCGCCGCACCCTTTGCGTTTTGTTTGTTTTGTTTTTGATGGACTTGCTGTTTTTGTTTGATGATTATTGTTTAAAGATATAGATGTATCTACTGAAAATAGTTAAAGATATGGATATATCTACTGAAAATAGTTGATGAGATACTGCTCATATTTTTTCATTGCTGCAGCCTTTGTGAAAATAGTTGATGAGATACTGCTCATATTGTGATGACATTGTTGTTATTGTTTGGTGAATATCATTTAAACATAATGATACAAATATCTTTGAAAACAGTTGATGGGATATTGCTCATAATGATACAAATATCTTCGAAAGCAGTTGATGGGATATTGCTCATAATTTTTCATCGCTGCACTCTTTGTGTTTTGTTTTTGATTGGGCTTGCTGTTTTTGTTTGATGATTATTGTTTAAAGATATAGATACAAATATCTTTCCGTTGATGGGATAATGCTTTTATTTTGATTATTGTTTAAAGATATGGATACAAATAACTTTATTTTGATTATTGTTTAAAGATATAGGATAATGTTCTTATTTTGATTATTGTTTAAAGATTTAGGATAATGTTCTTATTTTGATTATTGTTTAAAGATATGGATACAAATATCTTTCAGTTGGGATAACTATCTTGGATAATGCTCCTATCTTTTCATGGCTGCAGCCTTTGGCATTGTTTTTATGGAGAGATCCTTCCTTTGGAAGTTGTAATCTTGATAGGAGGCTTCATTTATGCCATTGGTAGTTGCCAAAGGTTTTATTGCATATTCTATTATTCTATTATTATTAGAATACACAACATTGTTTTTGACACATTCCAAATGGATATAATACCAAATTAATGTCATTGTCCTCAATGTGGATGCTTTTAGAGGTTTAGACACATAATCGTAATTAATTTCTTTTAGAGGTTTAAACACAATCTTAATTGGTGAAACATTGATTACTTATTGATGGAGTTTAACAATGAAATTCTTCTAAATGTATGGAAAAGAAAAATTAAATTGATCATGAATGAATGCTTTCAAATCATTCATAATATTTCACTGACATCAATGTCATTTCATTGGGATATATTCATAACATTTCATTTTCATATTATTCATAACCCTCACACGAAGGTTCCTTCTTTGTCATGAAAATGAAATATCCATGCAAGTTCTTAAAATATTGAGAGTTGAGTCGTTTCATTGTCCTTAGTCACCTTTTACCTTTTATTGGATGCCCTAAGAGGTTTCAATGCATGATGTTAAACATATGATCTTATGTCACCTTTACCTTTTATTGGATGCTCTAAGAGGTTTAGACGCATGATCTTAATTGATGAAACATTGATTACTTATTGATAATGCTATGCTTTCAACTCATTTAATTGACATTGATTTTCATTTCATTGGGAGATTATTCATAACCCACCGAGGGGGCCTTTTTTTTTTCGTTAAAACAAAATATCCATACAAGTTTTAGACAATCGAGAGTTGGATTTTGAGAGTTGAGTTGTCCTCAGTGACCGATGCTCTTAGAGTTTTAGACAGATGAGCTTAATTGATGAAACATTGATTACTTATTGATAAGGCTATGCTTTCTAACTCATATGATTTTCATTTCATGGAATATTATTCATAACTCTTAGAGTAAGGGGTTTCCTTTTTCTTTAAAACAAAAAATAAATCCAAACAAAGTGGAAAACTTGATTTAAAGATAATTGTTTGATAATTGTTTCAATGCAAGGAAGGGATTGCAAATTTAAGTGCTTGCATAAGATGTATAGAACACCACATAATAAAAAGATAAAATCATCCATGTTTGCTTGTGCTATGCAAATACAATTTGTCAGTGTGTAATCATGGTTTTTATTAAATGTTTCTTTTCTACATTATATTTAAATAAGACATTGAACATCTAGAGAAATTGAGGTATGTGCAAGGGAACTATATGAGCTTGAGTGCTAATTAGTAGCCATGAATTTCAGTGATTTTCACAAAAAATCACAAAAAGTTCTTCCATGCGAAGAGCAAGCTCTATTGGAATACCTAGGTGTACTCTAAATGTGTCTCCAATGAGAGGTCAACTTGTTTGAAGTATGGACATTGAAAGATATTGATAGTAAGGTGAAGGCTATTATGTACTTTAAATGTCTCTCCAATGAGAGTTCAACTTGTTTGAAATATGGACAATGGAAGATGTTGATAGTAAGGTAATGATCATTAAAGCCAAGAATAATTGGAGAAAGAAGCTAAACCCATTTAGAACAAGTCTCATATTAATTCACAAGTTGCATATTAATTCAAAAGCAAAAGGGCAAATTACTAGTTGTCTACGCCATCAGATATGGCCATCAGATTTCCGCCACGTGACATTTTGTGGATGGTCCCGATTTGGCCGTCGGATTTTTGCCACGTGGCATTCTGTGGACGACCCAGATCTAGCCGTCGAATTTTCATGTGGCATCTTGTGGACGGGCCAAATCTAATTGTTGGATTTTTGCCATGTGGCATTCTATGTACAATCTAGATTTAGCCATCAAATTTTCATGATGTGGTGTTCTGTGGACGGTCTATATTTGGCCGTCGGATTTTCGCCCTGTGGCATTCTATGGACATCCCAAATTTGGCCTTAGATTTCCGCCGCGTGGCATTCTATGGACGGTTCGTATTTTTGCCACATGGCATTTTGTGGATGGCCCAGGTATGGCCATCGGATTTCCACAACGTGGCATTCTGTGGATGGTTCAAATCTCGTTGTTAGATTGCCACCACATGGCAGGCCATGAACAACCTAGATCTGGCCATCTATTTCCGCCACATGGCACGCCATGGATAGTCTAGATCTAGCTGTTGGATTTCCACCACGTGGCCTTCTGTGCATGGTCCAAATCTGGCCATTAGATTGTCACCACATGGTAGGCCATGAACAACCCAGATTTGGCCATCTATTTTTGCCATGTGGCACTTTGTGGACGACCTAGATCTGGTCGTCGAATTTCCACCACGTGGCATTTTGTGGATGGTTCAAATCTCGCTGTCAGATTGCTGCCACATGGCAGGCCATGAACAACCCAGATTTGGTCATCTATTTCTGCCACGTGGCATGCCATGGATAGTCCAGATATGGCCGTCGGATTTCCACCGGGTGGTGTGGACGGTCCAGGTCTATGTGTCAGATTTTCTACCATGTGGTGTGGACGGTCCAGATTTCCACCACGTCCACTACGTGGCATTCTGTGGATGTTTCAGATCTGGCCATCAGAGTTTCATCATATGGCAGAGCATGAACAACCCTGGCCATCTATTTCCACCACGTGGCACACGATGGACAATCCAAATCTGGTCGTCGTATTTTCACCACGTGGCATTGTGAGGTCCAGATCTGGCCATGAACGGTCCAGATCCGTCTGTCGGATTTTCCACCACGTGGTGTGGACGATCCAGATCTGTCTGTCGGATTTCCACCATGTGGCATTCTGTGGACAGTCTAGATCTGGTCGTCAGATTGCCGCCACATGGCACGCCATGAACAACCCAGATCTGGCCATCTATTTCTTCCATGTGGCACGCCATGGACAATCCAGATCTGGCCTCTATCTGTCAGATTGCTGCCACATGGCAGGCCATGAACAACCCAAATTTGGCCATCTATGTCAGATTGTCGCCACATGGCAAGTCATGAACCAGAACAACCCAAATCTGGCCATCTATTTCTGCCACATGGCACGCCATGGAAAATCCCATGAACAACTCAGATCTGGGCATTTATTTCTGCCACAACTCTCGACGTTTATTTTTGCCACATGGCTCGCCGCCACATGGCAGGCCATGAACAACCTAGATTTGGCCATCTATTTCTGCCACGTGGCACGCCATGGAAAATCCCATGAACAACTCAGATCTAGGCATTTATTTCTGCCACAGCTTTGGGCATTTATTTCTGCCACATGGCTCGCTACCACATGGCAAGCCATGAACAACCCAGATCTGGCCATCTATTTCTACCACGTGGCATGCCATGGAAAATCCCATGAACAACCCAGATCTGGCCATCTATTTCTGCCACGTGGCATGCCATGGAAAATCCCATGAACAACTCAGATCTGGGCATTTATCTCTGCCACAACTCTGGGCATTTATTTCTACCACGTGGCTCACCGCCACATGGCAGGCCATGAACAACCTAGATCTGGCCATCTATTTTTGCCACATGGCACACCATGGAAAATCCCATGAACAACCTAGATCTGGGCATTTATTTCTGCCATAGCTTAGGGCATTTATTTCTGCCACACGGCTCGCTGCCACATGGCAGGCCATGAACAACCTAGATCTGGGCATTTATTTCTGCCACAGCTCTAGGCATTTATTTCTGCCACATGGCTTGCCGCCACATGGCTCGCCGCCACATTGCAGGCCATGAAAAACCCAGATCTGGCCATTTATTTATGCCACATGGCTCGCCGCCACATGGCAGGCCATGAAAAACCCAGATCTGGGCATCTATTTCTGCCACGTGGCACGCCATGGACAATCCCATGAACAACCCAGATCTGGGCATCTATTTCTGCCACATGGCTCGCCATGAACAACCCAGATCTGGCCATTTATTTCTGCCACATGGCTCGCCACCACATGGGAGGCCATGAACAACCCAGATCTGGCCATTTATTTCTGCCACATGGCTTGCCGCCACATGGCAGGCCATGAAAAACCTAGATCTGGGCATCTATTTCTGCCACGTGGCATGCCATGGACAATCCCATGAACAACCCAGATTTGGGCATCTCACATGGCAGGCCATGAACAACCCAGATCTGGCCATTTATTTCTGCCACATGGCTCGCTGCCACATGGCAGGCCATGAAAAACCCAGATCTGGGCACGCCATGGACAATCCCAAGAACAACCCAGATCTGGGTATCTATTTTTGCCACATGGCTTGCCATGGACAATCCATTTATTTCTGCCACATGGCTCGACACCACATGGCAGGCCATGAAAAACCCAGATCTGGGCTATCAGGGGACACACCATGGACAATCCCAAGAACAACCCAGTCCCAGATCTAGGTATCTATTTATGCCACATGGCTCGCCCCAGATTTGGGTAGTCCCCATGGACAATCCCAAGAACAACCCAGTCCCAGATCTGGGTATCTATTTCTGCCACATGGCTCGCCATGGACAATCCATATCTCCATCATATTTTCACGATGTGGCATTCTGAGGTCCAGATCTGGCCTTTGGATTGCTGCCACATGGCACACCATTGACGGCCCAGATCTGGCCTTCTGATTTCCATGAAAGCTTTCTAGGTTTTCTGAAATATATATTGAATTTTGGAGTTCAACTTGTGGAATGTGGTATATTATATGCCGAGGACATACGTAGACTTCATCGTTTTCTCCATCCGGCCCTTCTGGTAAACCTGGTCTCAAATTTATTAGATCAATGTTCGTAATATTGTTGAGTATTTCTTGCTGTGGTCGCAGGTGCACAGTGATCGCAAGTAAATTGGATGCCAAATTTACAATGGCGACAAAGTTTGGCAGGTTACCTGTACATGGTTTTCATGTGAAGTAGATGTTTCTTTGGAAATCATGAACTCAGTTCATGGCAGTCTACAACAACGAGAACTCTAATTGGGTGCATTAATTGTTTTTCCGATTGTTTTCATGTGTTTAATGCAAAGGCGTTTTAATGCATATTTGAACTGCAATTCCTTAGGACTGTTAATGACAGCTCCTTCGTTTCCAATATCATTCATGGAGAGAGCTGCAATTGTATATGGATAAATGACATTTAAAATTATAGTCGCTTCACATGGTGTCAAACATTATGGCGGCCGTTGTCAATATTGAGTCCCGTATTGTATTATCAATCGCGTGCGCCAACCAACAACGAAGACGGTCATGTGCAACCCTAATCTCTTTACTTAGATTACAGATTGGGAGACGGTCATGTGCAACCCTAATCTCTTTACTCAGATTATCAGATTACCCTGAGATGCCCCACTGAAGGAACATGACTATACCACATTTCATAAGGAATCTTATTTTTAAGAGCATGAAATGGACACTTTCTTTTCACATACACTACATCAACCCAAAACATCAAATTTACATTTTTTAAAAACACCATGGAGAAAACCATATTCAAGATAGTCCTATTCATTCTTTTAGCTACACCATTTTGTTGAGGATTGTATGGAATGGTGGTTTGGTGTTGAATCCCATGATGGAAAAGACAATTTTCAAATCCATTAGATGTATATTCTCTTCCATTATTAATATGAAGATAACTAATATGTGATTGCGTTTAATTTTGAATCCATGCATGAAAATTTCCAAATTTTTTCAAAAGCTTGAGATTTATCTTTCAACAAGTATGTCGAACACATCCTGATGTAATCATCAATAAAATTCATCATATATTTATTTCCATTATTAGATGGAATATGCATGGGGCCACACAAACTAGAATTGTAATGGTGGTTTGATGTTGAATCCCATGATGGCAAAGACATTTTCAAATTCATTAGATGTATATTCTCTTCCATTATCAGTAGGAAGAGAGCCAATATGTGTGAATCAATACATCAAAATTTCTAAAAGTTCTCAAATTTTTGATATTCATCTTTCAACAAGTATGTCCAACTCATCTTGATGTATCATCAATAAAAACCATCATATATTTTTTTCCATTACAATACAAAACATGCATGGGGCCACACAAATTGGAATGTATTAATCAAATTTTTTTGCATCCTTTAGAGGTAGAATCATGATAGGGTTGTTTTGTACGTTTTCTAAGGATACAACCATCACATTTGTGCAATTTCAGAGGAATAGTAGGAAAACCATAAACACTTTTATTTTTCAATAAACAAAGGTTTTCATAATTAATATCCAAATATAGCATGGATGTAAATATACCTTGATCATGACATTGAGAGAGGTATGAAAAAATTAATGCATGAGTATATGTTCATTTAAGCTTCAGTAACTTTTTATCTTCCATCCTAGTCATCGAAACCATGTTGTGTCGAGCATTCCTTATTTGTATTTTTCCATCAAAGATATGAATGGAGTAGCCTTGCTATTGAACATGCAAAAAGGAAAACAAATCCATTCACATTTATAGGAGATAAACCTCATGATGTGGAAGAAAATTAGGGAATCTATGTAGTTTAAGCTAGAGGGTGTCAAGTCTTGAAGGTTTGAGACTTGTTTTATCTCCAAAATTCACTATGCCATCTACATTGTCATAGAAATATTCAAAGGAGCTCTCTATAAGGTCATGTGGCATGTTGCACCTATGTCAAGTAGTAATTCATCTCCAAGAAGGAAATGAAGAGTGAAACAAATCCTCAATTACTCAAATATTTCAATGGAAAAAATGTGATGAGTAGATTCAAGTGCTTAATGTGATAATTCTTTCTTCCATGTCCTCTTTTAGTACTATGTCATCTAGAAAATTCATGTGATTTATTCTTCCCTTTATAAGTAAGGCTTATGGCCTTTCTAGTGAGGATGAGATGTTTTCTTCCTCTTTCCAAAGTATTTCTCATGTTTTAAAACTTTTTCCAGCAAAGAGTCATTTGTAATAGACTTCAATTGGTCACTAGCTTGTATGGATTCTAGGTAGTGAGTGTATGTAGGGTAGAGGGTCTTAATGAAGGTTGTGAGAGGAAGATATATATTATCTCTGGTGGAATATATGTCATGCATCATTGATTTGATCTTAGAAGCTAAGGACCCAAGATCATCATCCTTCAACTCTAGGTTGAAGAGCTTAATCAATAGTTATACTAGTTCTAGTTTTGAATGCGAGTCTTAAAGAAAGATAAGAATTTTTAATGGAGACAATATGATTATTACTCACCTTTTCACTTACTATCAAATTAATTAGGAACAAATCCTTCTTGTATTTGTTCTTCCATATGGATAACTCCTTGTTAAATGATGGTTTGGTAGATCCATTATCCTCCTCTCCTTTGCCAGTGGAAACTTCTTCAGCAATTCCATCCCATGAATCATTAAAGATAAGTGTGATTGATCTTTCTGGAAGAATCTTAGTACTTCTCCTTTCCAGTAGCACCATGTTGACAATAAAGATGAGGGAATTCATCTTTAAACAAAGTTATGAGCTAATGATTGTATAAACAAGAACTTTGCAATAATAATAATATTTGGTGGAAATAATATCTCTATGTGAGTATGGAATTTTTCTTGAGTTTTAAACTTTTATAACTATTGAAAATGCAAAGAAAACAAGGCCATGTAGAGAGGAGAATAAGGTAAATTTAGATCAAACTAGACCCTGACAAAATATCCTTGTACATGGTAGTAAAATGGCTTATAGAAATCCTTGTGAGATCACATGCAGTTAGGTGGTGCATCTTCTAATGGAGTTGGAGTGTTTTGTTTTGGCCAACTAGAATACCAATGTCTTCAAAGCAGAAAGAATGACTTTGTCACACCGTGTTTCTGATTAATGGACTTTGCAATCAATTAGCGCTAGCTTGGAACCCAAAATAAAGTCTTCAGTTTCAACTAAACAAACTAGGAAGTACTTTGCCTAAAGATAACAATCTAGCAAAAAGAAAAAACACCAAATCTTGTTCATGTTGATGGGATTAATTAGATATGGAAAATTTAATATATAATGGACATGAGAAGCTTAATATTGGTGATTTGAGTATTGACAAATAGGATATGTATATCATCGTTTATATAAGATTACAGGAAATATATATTATATTGATATATATATGATAATATATATATTATAATATTATATATATATGATATTTATATATATATAATATATATCATATCCATTGTTTATATAAGATTATAGGAGAAACCTGACAATAACAATAGAAGCTTCATTGAACTGGTGGAAAATTCATGGCAAACATTTTTTTTGGGTACTGAAGTAGGTTCACTACATAACATAATAATTGTTAATTGCAATATAGATAACTCCATTGATAGGTGAAGGAGACAAGCCAATGTCTACATCTCTACACTTGTCTTTTCCATCCTCCTTTTGTGAGACCACTTGCACTTATGTGGTGCATCTTCTAATGGAGTTGGAGTGTTTTGTTATGGCCAACAAGAATAAAAATGTCATCAAAGCAGAAAGAATGACTTTGTCACACCGTGTTTCTAATTAATGGACTTTGCAACCAATTAGTGGTAGCTTGGAATCCAAAATAAAGTCTTCGGTTTCAACTAAACAAACTAGGAAGTACTTTGTCTAATGATAACAATCTAGGAAAAAGAAAAAACAGAGCCTGTTCGTTTTAACTGTGGATTTCAGATTCTGAATGTTGGTAGGCAAGATAAAGGATTAACAGAGCAGCCTGTGCGTATGGAGGAAAATATCAGGGTGGAGGAAAATATGAGTTCAGCAGATTCTGAATGTTGGTAGGCAAGATAAAGGATTAACAGAGCAGCCTGTGCGTATGGAGGAAAATATCAGGGTGGAGGAAAATATGAGTTCAGCAGATTCTGAATGTTGGTAGGCAAGATAAAGGATTAACAGAGCAGCCTGCGTATAGAGGAAAATATCAGGGTGGAGGAAAATATGAGTTCAGCCTCTACGGAAAATATCAGGGTGGAGGAAAATATGAGTTCAGCCTCTACGTTTATACAAAACCTTTCAATTTGGAACATTGGTTTTACGTATGGATTTCATATTTAGCATGTTGGTTAAAAAACATAAAGGGCGCCCGGGTAGTTATGCAATGATATAATAGAATCCGTATATTCATATTACAGAGAACCTTTCAATTTGGAACATTGGTTTTATGTAGGATTTCATATTTAGCATGTTGGTAAAAAACATAAAGGGCGCTCGGTAAGCCGTTATGCAATGATATAATAGAATCCGTATATTCATATCGTGTTGGGGTAGATCGTGAATGTTTTGTGATTTACGTTCATACTCACTGGAATTAACAAATGTTGCACATAAATGGATAACATAACAACTTATAATTTGATAGTTTATAAACTGATAAGTTTATCTGATTACAAATTGATAAGCCCGTCCGTCGGTTTATATGTTGATATCTTAGTAAATAATAAACTTTTGTGCTTATAAACGGATAAGTTCGTTGGATTATAACCTGATACACTATAATATGAGAACTTCATTGGCTTATAAGATTATACGCTTATCTACTTATAAATTGATAAGCTTATCTTTTATAAACCGATAAACTGTATTGCTTATAATTTGATAAGTTCATGAGCTTATAAAATTATAAGTACTTCGGTTTATAAGATGATGAGTGTATATGCTTATAAAATGATAAGTTTACCTGGTTATAAACTGATAAGCCCGAGGACTTATAGGATGATACGCACCTCTGCTTATAGACAGATAAGCACGATCACTGATAATATTATAAGCTTATCTGCTAATAAAATGATATGCAAACGGGCTTATAATTTGATAAGTTTGGCTGTTTATAAGATTATAAGCTTATTTGGTTATGAACCGATAAGCTCGCTTGCTTATAGAATGATAAGCTTAAGTACTTATAATTTGATAAGCCCTTGACTTATAATATGATATGCTTTAATTGGTTATAGGAAGATAAGCCCCAGAACTTATAATATTATAAGCTCTCCTGTTTATAAATTGATAGGCCCATCTAGTTATAAGACGATAAGTTCATCGGTTTATAAACTTATACCCAAAGACGCATATAAATTGATAAGCTTGCGAGCAGATAAGCCGATATGGCAGCTGAGAAGCTCCCATTTGTCACCAATTGGACGGCCAGATCTGGCCGCTGAAAGACAGCCACTTGTCACCTATGCGCAGGTAATATCTGGTGGCTGAGAGGTCGCCACTTGTAACCTATCCGTTGGTCAGATCAAGGGTTGAGACGCTGCCACTTGTCACAGATCAGATGGCTAGATAAGAAAGATTCTGACGGCTGAGAGGTTGCCACTTGTCACCTATCACACTGTCAGATCTGCGGTTGAGAGGCTGTCACTTGTCACAGATCAGATGACCAGATCTGGTGGCTAAGAGGCTGCCACTTGTCATCTATCCGATAGTCAGATCTGGTGATTGACCACTTGTCACAGGCCAGACAGCCAGATCTGGCGGTTGAGAGGCTGCTACTTGTCGTCCATATTGAGCGTCTTGGGGGACGCCACTTTTCTGCCATCTATTGGCCTGCCATTTGGCAACTGCGAAACTGCCACTTGTCACGCATCGGTTCGCCAGATCGAGCGGGCGAGAAGCCACCACTGTCCAGCCATTCGGGCGCCTGGAATGGGCACAATTCTGATGGCCAGATTTCGCGGTTGACAGGGCGCCTCTCGTGGTAAATCAAGCATCCAGATCTACGTAAATTCTATGCTCGGCCAACTTCGCATTGTTGGGAACTACGAATCGTTCGGCATTGAATCGTCACACTCAGAATCGGTTTCCCCTTTCTTTACACCCACTACATGTGTAGACCCACAGGGTATTATACAGTCAGAGCGCATGCCCATGGCGGACAGGGTTTAACAATTCTGCAGGCTCTCCCTTTTGGCGGGCAGGTTCTAACATTTCTGCAATCTCTCCCTCTTGGCGTGCAGGGACTCTGTTAGTTATAGTCAGAGCGCCTCTCGTGGTAAATCAGGCGTCCAGATCTACGTAAGTTCTATGCTCGACCAACTTCGCATTGTTGGGAAGGGGACCTACGAATCGTTCGCCATTGAATCGTCACGCTCAGAATCGGTTTCCCCTTTCTTTACACCCACTACATGTGTATACCCGCAGGGTATTATACAGTCAGAGCGCATGCCCATGGCGGACAGGGTTTAACAATTATACAGGCTCTCCCTTTTGGCGGGCAGGGTCTAACATTTCTGCAATCTCTCCCTCTTGGCGTGCAGGCACTCCATCAGTTATAGTTAGAGCGTATGCCCATGCCCATGGCGGGCGGGCTACAAACGCTCAGACAATCAATTGGAAACCCTAGTTTTTTTTTAGGTTTTTGTTTTCTTTTTATTTTCATTTCATTTCAGCGAATATTTCAAGGATAAGTCTCAGGCAGAGTGTCTCCGAGACCATAGCAACGCCTAATTAAACCTATATGATCTGTATCTATACTAACTTTGAGCAGTTTGTGCTGAGGTATTTTGCTATATTCTGCCTAAGCCATTGGATCTTTTGGCATACCAATAGATTGTCTGAGCATTTGGCCAACTTCGCATCGTTGGGAAGGGGATCTACGAATTGTTCAGCACTGAATCGTCACACTAAGAATTGGTTTCCCCTTTCTTTACACCCACACGCTTTAACAATTATGCAGGCTCTCCAGAGACGGCAGCGTTTTCCAAATGTGTCAACTTTTTCATAAAGCTTTTGGATCGTTATTTTATTATACTTGCCTGGTTATATTGCAATTAGTTTGTCAATTTAACTTAATTGGTATAAATATCTTCATCATACCTATATTGCAAGTAGTTGGTAAATTTTGAAAAAAAATTACGATGTTTGGTTTTTTTAATTTAATTAAATTTAATAGATTTGAAAAAAATGAGTTTTTCATAAAGCACATCATCTTCTAAAAAGTTTAATAAGTTATTCTATGTAAAGCTCACTATCTTCCAATAAATTATCCTATAAAAACCATTTTTTTCAAAAAGCTCACAATATTCCAATAGGTTATCCTATAAAAAATGATTTTTTCATAAAGTTCACCATTTTCCAATAGGTTATCCTATAAAAAATGATTTTTTCATAAAGCTCACCATCTTTCATTACGTTATCTATGTGGCAACATTCTCGTGGTAAATTAAGTTTTTTTCAAGTACAACTTATAAAATTTTCAAGGAACTATAGAATAGATAATTTGATGGATGTTCCAATGGACGTGTCTTTGGTTTTGCAGTCACCTTCCATTGTCTACTACATTACCAACTATGAGTTACATATCATTGAGCTTAACCTCAATAATGTTAAGTAGTCCTTTTGCCATCAACGTAACAAATATATGTGCTATTGGCATGCCCTTTGGATGGTAACTTTTCCTCTAATGAAACTTATAGTGGTCCAAGTGGAATTGGCACATAAGACATGAGTTCAAATGGGGCAATTGGTGGTGTAGTTGATTCTTTTAAATCACTCTCTCAATTGTCAATTACACCTTACTGCATATTTAACTCACCTTGCCCCAATTCAATTAATGTCATCCTTTGGTGGTGTAACTGATTCTTTTAAATCACTCTCTCAGTTGTCTAATGTCTTCATTTAGTGGTGTAATTGATTTTTTTAAGTCACTCCATCAAATGTGTAATTCCATCCTTTGGTGGTGCAATTGATTCTTTTAAATCACTCTCTTGGTTGTCAATTACAATTTACTGTATATTTAACTCACCTTACTCCAATTCAACTAATTCCTTTAAATCACTCTCTCGGGTGTCAATTACAATTTACTGCATATTTAACTCACCTTACCCCAATTCAACTAATTCCATCCTTGAGAGTGACTTTTAAGCATCTTTTGTCTCATCATTCTTAGCATTCCTTCACTTATTGGACCTAGTCATTTATGAAACAATATGATTGTGTTGCTTTTTAAGTGGTAGTGGTAGTGGGTCACTTGAATAAAAAATTTGCACTAATAAAGCTTGTAATTTATGTAAGATAGTTCATAATCAAACAAGTTAATATAATAAATTGAGAGATGGATTGAAATATAATAAATTGAAAAATAGATTGAAAATTTCTAGCATCGTAATCTTCTTCATTTGCATTGAGATCTGAAACAACTACATTAGGTTCATCTATTGTTTAATTGTATCAATCTTAGTGGCTAGTGAAAATCCTTGTCAGTGTCAACTCATGGATTTATCTAGGCTTCAAGTACTTGTACTCACAACGCCTTTATCAATCTATTACTTGGATTGCTTGTCAATTCGCTTTGGTTGGCCAACCTTTTCATGCCAATATAGACAACTAGTAATTTGCATTTGTGTATTGTAGAAGCCCACGGGCCATAGGTCTCACTTCTTTATACTCGCATTAATTTCCATTCAAAGAAAGAGAGAGTAGAGTAACCTCCCCCTGCAACTGGGGTTTCTCCTGTAAGGGTTTCCCAGGTCATATCTTGTGTTATTATGGTTGTGGGTGATTTTGGATTTTCATCGTATCTTTGTAGATATGTCTTAACAAGTTGTCTAGAGGAACATTCACAAAAAATTATGGATAATTTATTGTACTTATACTTTATACCATTTCACCTTTAACATACATATAAACCAATGAAAATATATGGATACATAAGCCTCATAACCTCCACTCACACTTAGAGAATTGACTTAGTAGCACATAAGATGATTAATGTGTTGAATTATCTTCAAAATTAATGTATACAATGATAAAAATGAATAGTTAATAAACATTAAATTTGTAGTAATTAAATATTCAAAAAAATAATACTGAGGATGTTTAGGAGTCATCTAATTATTCTACGTTTTGGATTTTATGGACAATCCAATCAAATGGGGTAGCAAGTTAAGTGGGCTTGATTGTGGGGTAAACTCCACAGTTAAGCGCGCTTGAGCCAGAGGCAATCTGGGATGGGTGACCTCCTGGGAAGTCCTGGTTACCGGGTGCAAGCCTCGGAAGTGATGATTGACGCTATGTGATTTATTTCACCAGTTCCAATCCCACTTCTTCACCCCTGTGAGCATCACCGCAATGCATGAGTGCTAGTGACTATTCAAATCATGAGAAATTAGTCACTTACGACTACCTCTCATGGAAATGGTCATACGTGAATGACTTACTTAACGCAGTTGAATCCCAAAAATTATATCTAATATAATGCGCTGCGTAAACCCCCTATACTTAAACAAAGGTTTTCATAATTAATATATCCAAATATAACATAGCTATAAATATACCTTGATCATGACATTGGGAGAGGTATGAGAAATTTAATGCACGGGTATATGTTCATTTCAACTTCAATAACTTTTTATCTTCCATCCTACTCATTAAAACCATGTTGTGTGGAGCATTCCTTATTTCTATTTTTCCATCAAAAATATGAATGGAGTAGCCTTGCTATTGAACGTGCACAAAGGAAAACAAATCCATTCACATTTATGGAAGATAAACCTCATGATGTAGAAGAAAATTAATGAATCTAGGTAGTTTAAGCTAGACGGTGTCAAGTCTTGAAGTTTTGAGACTTGTTTTATCTCCAAAATTCAATATGCCATCTACATTGTCACAGAAATATTCAAAGAAGCTCTCTATAAGGTCACGTGGCATGTTTCACCTATTTCAAGTAGTAATCCATCTCTCCACGAAGGAAATGAAGAGTGAAACAAATACTCAATTACTCAAATATTACAATGGAAACAATGTGATGAGTAGATTCAAGTGCTTTAACTTTCACTTGTTCTAATATTTTAATGTATCATGTCCATTTTTCTCACAAAAAATATAATGAATATCAATTCTTTCTGCTAGATTGTCTCTAGCCCACCTTTCTCTATAATTATTTCTTCCATGTCCACTTTTAGTACTATATCCTCTAGAAAAATCATGCGATTTATTCTTCCTTTTATAAGTAAGGCTTATGGACTTTCTATTGGGGATGAGATGTTTTCTTCCTCTTTCCAAAGTATTTCTCATGTTTTAAAACATTTTCCAGCAAAGAGTCATGTGTAATAGACTTTAATTTGTCACTAGCTTGTAGGGATTCAAGATAGTGATTGTATCTAGGGTGGAGGGTCTTAATGAAGGCTGTGAGAGGAAGTTATATCTTATCTCCAGTGGAATATATGTCATGCTTGATTGATTTGATCTTAGAAGCTAAGGATCCATGATCATCATCCTTCAACTCTAGGTTGAAAAGCTTAACCAATAGTTATACTAGTTCTAGTTTTGAATGTGAGTCTTATCATTCCTTTAACATATTTAAAGCACAATAAGTTTTTTTAATGAAGGCAATATGATTATTGCTCACCTCTTAACTTACTATCACGTCAATTAGGAAAAAATCCTTGTTTTATTTGTTCTTCCATATGGATAGCTCCTTGTTAGATGGTGACTTGGTAGATATTGTCCTCCTCTCCTTTGCTAGTGACAACTTATTCACAAATTCCATCCCATGAATCATTAAAGATAAGTGTGTTTGATCTTTCTGGAAGACTCTTAGTACTTCTACTTTCAAGTAGCACCATCCTGACAATAAATATGAGGGAATTCATCTTTAAACAAAGTTATGAGCTAAGGATTGTATAAACAAGAACTTTGCAATAAAAATAATATTGGGTGGAAATAATATCTCTACAGTCAGTATGGACTTTTGCTTGAATTTTAAACTTTTATAACTATTCAAAATGCACAAAAAACAAAGCCATCTAGAGAGGAGCATAAGGTAAGTTTATATAGAACTAGACCCTAACAAAATATCCTTGTACATGGTAGTAAAATGGCTTATAGAAATCCTTGTGAGATCACTTGCTGTTAGGTGGTGCATCTTCTAATGGAGTTTGAGTGTTTTGTTATGGCCAACTAGAATACCAATGTCATCAATGTAGAAAGAATGACTTTGTCACACCGTGTTTCTAATTAATGGACTTTGCAATAAATTAACGGTAGCTTGGAACCCAAAATAAAGTCTTTGGTTTCAACTAAACAAACTAGGAAGTACTTTGTCTAATGATAACAATCTAGCAAAAAGAAAAAAACACCAAATCTTGTTCATGTTGATGGGATTATTAATGGTTTATTAGATATGAAAAATTTAATGTATAATGAACATGAGAAGCTTAAATTGGTGATTGAGTATTTACAAACATAAACAATGATCAATTAGATAACTTAGCAGTTGAAAAATTTCAGAACAAAAAATGTTAGCGAATCATAGAATGTAATGTTGTTTATGTTGACATAGTTTTAGGTGCATTTTACTACATTATGTAGAGGGAGGTGATATAACTGAGAAAAACATGCCATGAAAAGGATTTAAGTGCCAAAGATAAAGAGGACATGATTAAGGTGCTCTTTAGAAAGGTAGATACATTAAAAAAAATAAAGAACATGGAGGGAAACATAATACACATAGAAGGTACCGCTATGTGGAGAGGAGGGAAAATGAGCCTAATGAAGAGGGTTTTGAATATCTAGAGGGAAAACATAACATGGCTAGAGTGTGAGGAGATTTAGATTAGAGAAATGGATGCAATAATGGATGGAAGAGAATAGAGACAAAGGATAATATTACATATGAATAATCATTGAGAACCAAGAGATTGGAAAAGTGCTAGAAGAACGCTAAAAGTCATAGATTTAGGAATAAATTATAAGCTCTAATACCATGTCAGACCGAGGAATAAATCTTCTTGTGTGCATTTCATAAAGGTAATATATGTGTTAGTACAAGAGGATGAACTTTGGTTTCATCTTCCTAGATCCCATTAGCACTTCCTATATACCTTCATATATCTTTACAATTTTATTTAGAAGAATATTTACAAATTTTACCTCAATCCGTAAGGATAAGGTATTTAACACATCCCCTCAAATATTCTTGTCCCTCCCTAGATTTTCTACACGGAGGGTATTAACCTCCATCAACTCCCCTTGCATATTATTCCCATCTTCCCTAATTTTTTGGATCTCACGTGGCAACTTTTTCATAAAGCTTTTGGATCATTATTTTAGTATACCTGCCTGGTTATATTACAATTAGTTGGTCAATTTAACTTAATTGGTATAAATATCTTTATCACACCTATATTGCAATTAGTTTGTCAAACATTAGTTTAACTTAATTTGTATAAATATCTTTATTAACCTGCTTTCGGTTATAATGCAATTAGTTTGTTAAACATTGTTCTTTCCAATAACGCAATAATCATTGTTGTAGAGAATCTTACTTACAAATAAGCACACCCTTTCATTGTATTTATTACAACTAATGATAGATTGTGGGATAGATCACTATGGGGTTTCCCCTAGATCGTATGCATATACACCCTCCATGGTAAGAGATGAGAAAGAGGATGACAACCTCCCTCAATGGTTATACAGACTTAGTAGCACATAAGATGATTAATGTGTTGAATTATCTTCTTAATTATTGTATAAAGTGATAAAAATGAATTGTTAATAAGCATTAAATTTATAGTAATAAAATATTCAGAAAAATAATAATGAGGATGTTTAGGAGTCATCTAATTATTCTACGTTTTGGATTTTTTTGGACAAAATTTACCGATACAATTATGGAAAATATTGTGATCTTTGGTTGTTTAAAATGTGCTTGTGGCTACATAAATAATTCAACACCCTGAAAAATCCCTGGAGCACCTAGATTTTGCCTACCAAATATCTATAGGATTTCTGGAAAAAATGGCCAAAAAATATGCAGGGAAGCTCCAAAACATAAAAGATTTAGACTATGGCAGGATGTTTATCCTATGAGTGAAGAGCGGTATCGTCAGCAATGAGTGTTTGTAGGGAATGAAATCAACATAGTCTTGACATGAAAAGTAATGCATGATGTTTCTTTTATGGCAAAAGAATTGCACTGACGATTAGCGAGATGATAAACTCACACATATGGATTTATTATTCAATGTTGTAAATTTATAACCTTTATGTGTTGCCCATTTAAAGTAAATCATGTGTCCATCAATGAAAATAGGAAAACTATCATGCATATAATCAACCACATTGCATGCATAGCTTGCCATGTGGGGCCTCATGATCATAAGCATGCCACCTTGCATGCATCTAATTGGGCATGTGGTAGACATATAATTGGTCAGATGGCAGATATAACCTATCCTACCCTATCTGATCATGGATCAATATGATGCTTGACACTTGGTCGCTCCTATGTCGTTTAATGCTCAACACATGGGCCATTAAAAACTTGACAATTGGCGGTTCTTAAGACAATTGATTCTTCACATAAGGGATTTCTGATGCCTGACACTTGGTGATTCTACGTATTCAGATGGCTCTATTTTCTCTCTCTATACATTCACAACTACTTTGCTCATTTATGGGACAAAATACCCTTGAATAGAATGGAACCCATTTCCTCCTAGTTTCTTAGTTATAACATAGCCCGATAGCCAATTAAGATTTAAATTTGACCCATTCAACCCTCAATTTGAACTACAAATCGACCCTTCTAGAGTAGTCTTTATCCCAAATGGCTAGCCCATTTTCCATGAGTAATGGGGTTGACATGGTATTCCCTCCAACAATTGTCCAATGTACTTCTTTTGGGAGATGAATATGTACTTTGGATGTTTAGTCACTTGAATGCCCTTCTAACTCCTTATATCGAGCATGTTTCTTTGCTCCTTAGAAATCAAGGCATAGAAGGTGGAACCAAATACCCTGAGATGCCCCACTGAAGGACCATGACTATACCACATTTCATAAGGAATCTTATTTTTAAGAGCATGAAATGGACACTTTCTTTTCACATACACTACATCAACCCAAAACATCAAATTTACATTTTTTAAAAACACCATGGAGAAAACCATATTCAAGATAGTCCTATTCATTCTTTTAGCTACACCATTTTGTTGAGGATTGTATGGAATGGTGGTTTGGTGTTGAATCCCATGATGGAAAAGACAATTTTCAAATCCATTAGATGTATATTCTCTTCCATTATTAATATGAAGATAACTAATATGTGATTGCGTTTAATTTTGAATCCATGCATGAAAATTTCCAAATTTTTTCAAAAGCTTGAGATTTATCTTTCAACAAGTATGTCGAACACATCCTAATGTAATCATCAATAAAATTCATCATATATTTATTTCCATTATTAGATGGAATATGCATGGGGCCACACAAACTAGAATTGTAATGGTGGTTTGATGTTGAATCCCATGATGGCAAAGACATTTTCAAATTCATTAGATGTATATTCTCTTCCATTATCAGTAGGAAGAGAGCCAATATGTGTGAATCAATACATCAAAATTTCTAAAAGTTCTCAAATTTTTGATATTCATCTTTCAACAAGTATGTCCAACTCATCTTGATGTATCATCAATAAAAACCATCATATATTTTTTTCCATTACAATACAAAACATGCATGGGGCCACACAAATTGGAATGTATTAATCAAAATTTTTTGCATCCTTTAGAGGTAGAATCATGATAGGGTTGTTTTGTACGTTTTCTAAGGATACAACCATCACATTTGTGCAATTTCATAGGAATAGTAGGAAAACCATAAACACTTTTATTTTTCAATAAACAAAGGTTTTCATAATTAATATCCAAATATAGCATGGATGTAAATATACCTTGATCATGACATTGAGAGAGGTATGAAAAAATTAATGCATGAGTATATGTTCATTTAAGCTTCAGTAACTTTTTATCTTCCATCCTAGTCATCGAAACCATGTTGTGTCGAGCATTCCTTATTTGTATTTTTCCATCAAAGATATGAATGGAGTAGCCTTGCTATTGAACATGCAAAAAGGAAAACAAATCCATTCACATTTATGGGAGATAAACCTCATGATGTGGAAGAAAATTAGGGAATCTATGTAGTTTAAGCTAGAGGGTGTCAAGTCTTGAAGGTTTGAGACTTGTTTTATCTCCAAAATTCACTATGCCATCTACATTGTCATAGAAATATTCAAAGGAGCTCTCTATAAGGTCATGTGGCATGTTGCACCTATGTCAAGTAGTAATTCATCTCCAAGAAGGAAATGAAGAGTGAAACAAATCCTCAATTACTCAAATATTTCAATGGAAAAAATGTGATGAGTAGATTCAAGTGCTTAATGTGATAATTCTTTCTTCCATGTCCTCTTTTAGTACTATGTCATCTAGAAAATTCATGTGATTTATTCTTCCCTTTATAAGTAAGGCTTATGGCCTTTCTAGTGGGGATGAGATGTTTTCTTCCTCTTTCCAAAGTATTTCTCATCTTTTAAAACTTTTTCCAGCAAAGAGTCATTTGTAATAGACTTCAATTGGTCACTAGCTTGTAGGGATTCTAGGTAGTGAGTGTATGTAGGGTAGAGGGTCTTAATGAAGGTTGTGAGAGGAAGATATATATTATCTCCGGTGGAATATATGTCATGCATCATTGATTTGATCTTAGAAGCTAAGGACCCAAGATCATCATCCTTCAACTCTAGGTTGAAGAGCTTAATCAATAGTTATACTAGTTCTAGTTTTGAATGCGAGTCTTAAAGGAAGATAAGAATTTTTAATGGAGACAATATGATTATTACTCACCTCTTCACTTAATATCAAATTAATTAGGAACAAATCCTTCTTGTATTTGTTCTTCCATATGGATAACTCCTTGTTAAATGATGGTTTGGTAGATCCATTATCCTCCTCTCCTTTGCCAGTGGAAACTTCTTCAGCAATTCCATCCCATGAATCATTAAAGATAAGTGTGATTGATCTTTCTGGAAGAATCTTAGTACTTCTCCTTTCCAGTAGCACCATGTTGACAATAAAGATGAGGGAATTCATCTTTAAACAAAGTTATGAGCTAATGATTGTATAAACAAGAACTTTGCAATAATAATAATATTTGGTGGAAATAATATCTCTACAATGAGTATGGAATTTTTCTTGAGTTTTAAACTTTTATAACTATTGAAAATGCAAAGAAAACAAGGCCATGTAGAGAGGAGAATAAGGTAAATTTAGATCAAACTAGACCCTGACAAAATATCCTTGTACATGGTAGTAAAATGGCTTATAGAAATCCTTGTGAGATCACATGCAGTTAGGTGGTGCATCTTCTAATGGAGTTGGAGTGTTTTGTTTTGGCCAACTAGAATACCAATGTCTTCAAAGCAGAAAGAATGACTTTGTCACACCGTGTTTCTGATTAATGGACTTTGCAATCAATTAGCGCTAGCTTGGAACCCAAAATAAAGTCTTCAGTTTCAACTAAACAAACTAGGAAGTACTTTGCCTAAAGATAACAATCTAGCAAAAAGAAAAAACACCAAATCTTGTTCATGTTGATGGGATTAATTAGATATGGAAAATTTAATATATAATGGACATGAGAAGCTTAATATTGGTGATTTGAGTATTGACAAATAGGATATGTATATCATCGTTTATATAAGATTACAGGAAATATATATATATGTAATTATATAATATATATATATATTATATATATATATATATATATATATATTTAATTATATATTATATCATTGTTTATATAAGATTATAGGAGAAACCTGACAATAACAATAGAAGCTTCATTGAACTGGTGGAAAATTCATGGCAAACATTTTTTTTGGGTACTGAAGTAGGTTCACTACATAACATAATAATTGTTAATTGCAATATAGATAACTCCATTGATAGGTGAAGGAGACAAGCCAATGTCTACATCTCTACACTTGTCTTTTCCATCCTCCTTTTGTGAGACCACTTGCACTTATGTGGTGCATCTTCTAATGGAGTTGGAGTGTTTTGTTATGGCCAACAAGAATAAAAATGTCATCAAAGCAGAAAGAATGACTTTGTCACACCGTGTTTCTAATTAATGGACTTTGCAACCAATTAGTGGTAGCTTGGAATCCAAAATAAAGTCTTCGGTTTCAACTAAACAAACTAGGAAGTACTTTGTCTAATGATAACAATCTAGGAAAAAGAAAAAACAGAGCCTGTTCGTTTTAACTGTGGATTTCAGATTCTGAATGTTGGTAGGCAAGATAAAGGATTAACAGAGCAGCCTGTGCGTATGGAGGAAAATATCAGGGTGGAGGAAAATATGAGTTCAGCAGATTCTGAATGTTGGTAGGCAAGATAAAGGATTAACAGAGCAGCCTGTGCGTATGGAGGAAAATATCAGGGTGGAGGAAAATATGAGTTCAGCAGATTCTGAATGTTGGTAGGCAAGATAAAGGATTAACAGAGCAGCCTGCGTATAGAGGAAAATATCAGGGTGGAGGAAAATATGAGTTCAGCCTCTACGGAAAATATCAGGGTGGAGGAAAATATGAGTTCAGCCTCTACGTTTATACAAAACCTTTCAATTTGGAACATTGGTTTTACGTATGGATTTCATATTTAGCATGTTGGTTAAAAAACATAAAGGGCGCCCGGGTAGTTATGCAATGATATAATAGAATCCGTATATTCATATTACAGAGAACCTTTCAATTTGGAACATTGGTTTTATGTAGGATTTCATATTTAGCATGTTGGTAAAAAACATAAAGGGCGCTCGGTAAGCCGTTATGCAATGATATAATAGAATCCGTATATTCATATCGTGTTGGGGTAGATCGTGAATGTTTTGTGATTTACGTTCATACTCACTGGAATTAACAAATGTTGCACATAAATGGATAACATAACAACTTATAATTTGATAGTTTATAAACTGATAAGTTTATCTGATTACAAATTGATAAGCCCGTCCGTCGGTTTATATGTTGATATCTTAGTAAATAATAAACTTTTGTGCTTATAAACGGATAAGTTCGTTGGATTATAACCTGATACACTATAATATGAGAACTTCATTGGCTTATAAGATTATACGCTTATCTACTTATAAATTGATAAGCTTATCTTTTATAAACCGATAAACTGTATTGCTTATAATTTGATAAGTTCATGAGCTTATAAAATTATAAGTACTTCGGTTTATAAGATGATGAGTGTATATGCTTATAAAATGATAAGTTTACCTGGTTATAAACTGATAAGCCCGAGGACTTATAGGATGATACGCACCTCTGCTTATAGACAGATAAGCACGATCACTGATAATATTATAAGCTTATCTGCTAATAAAATGATATGCAAACGGGCTTATAATTTGATAAGTTTGGCTGTTTATAAGATTATAAGCTTATTTGGTTATGAACCGATAAGCTCGCTTGCTTATAGAATGATAAGCTTAAGTACTTATAATTTGATAAGCCCTTGACTTATAATATGATATGCTTTAATTGGTTATAGGAAGATAAGCCCCAGAACTTATAATATTATAAGCTCTCCTGTTTATAAATTGATAGGCCCATCTAGTTATAAGACGATAAGTTCATCGGTTTATAAACTTATACCCAAAGACGCATATAAATTGATAAGCTTGCGAGCAGATAAGCCGATATGGCAGCTGAGAAGCTCCCATTTGTCACCAATTGGACGGCCAGATCTGGCCGCTGAAAGACAGCCACTTGTCACCTATGCGCAGGTAATATCTGGTGGCTGAGAGGTCGCCACTTGTAACCTATCCGTTGGTCAGATCAAGGGTTGAGACGCTGCCACTTGTCACAGATCAGATGGCTAGATAAGAAAGATTCTGACGGCTGAGAGGTTGCCACTTGTCACCTATCACACTGTCAGATCTGCGGTTGAGAGGCTGTCACTTGTCACAGATCAGATGACCAGATCTGGTGGCTAAGAGGCTGCCACTTGTCATCTATCCGATAGTCAGATCTGGTGATTGACCACTTGTCACAGGCCAGACAGCCAGATCTGGCGGTTGAGAGGCTGCTACTTGTCGTCCATATTGAGCGTCTTGGGGGACGCCACTTTTCTGCCATCTATTGGCCTGCCATTTGGCAACTGCGAAACTGCCACTTGTCACGCATCGGTTCGCCAGATCGAGCGGGCGAGAAGCCACCACTGTCCAGCCATTCGGGCGCCTGGAATGGGCACAATTCTGATGGCCAGATTTCGCGGTTGACAGGGCGCCTCTCGTGGTAAATCAAGCATCCAGATCTACGTAAATTCTATGCTCGGCCAACTTCGCATTGTTGGGAACTACGAATCGTTCGGCATTGAATCGTCACACTCAGAATCGGTTTCCCCTTTCTTTACACCCACTACATGTGTAGACCCACAGGGTATTATACAGTCAGAGCGCATGCCCATGGCGGACAGGGTTTAACAATTCTGCAGGCTCTCCCTTTTGGCGGGCAGGTTCTAACATTTCTGCAATCTCTCCCTCTTGGCGTGCAGGGACTCTGTTAGTTATAGTCAGAGCGCCTCTCGTGGTAAATCAGGCGTCCAGATCTACGTAAGTTCTATGCTCGACCAACTTCGCATTGTTGGGAAGGGGACCTACGAATCGTTCGCCATTGAATCGTCACGCTCAGAATCGGTTTCCCCTTTCTTTACACCCACTACATGTGTATACCCGCAGGGTATTATACAGTCAGAGCGCATGCCCATGGCGGACAGGGTTTAACAATTATACAGGCTCTCCCTTTTGGCGGGCAGGGTCTAACATTTCTGCAATCTCTCCCTCTTGGCGTGCAGGCACTCCATCAGTTATAGTTAGAGCGTATGCCCATGCCCATGGCGGGCGGGCTACAAACGCTCAGACAATCAATTGGAAACCCTAGTTTTTTTTTAGGTTTTTGTTTTCTTTTTATTTTCATTTCATTTCAGCGAATATTTCAAGGATAAGTCTCAGGCAGAGTGTCTCCGAGACCATAGCAACGCCTAATTAAACCTATATGATCTGTATCTATACTAACTTTGAGCAGTTTGTGCTGAGGTATTTTGCTATATTCTGCCTAAGCCATTGGATCTTTTGGCATACCAATAGATTGTCTGAGCATTTGGCCAACTTCGCATCGTTGGGAAGGGGATCTACGAATTGTTCAGCACTGAATCGTCACACTAAGAATTGGTTTCCCCTTTCTTTACACCCACACGCTTTAACAATTATGCAGGCTCTCCAGAGACGGCAGCGTTTTCCAAATGTGTCAACTTTTTCATAAAGCTTTTGGATCGTTATTTTATTATACTTGCCTGGTTATATTGCAATTAGTTTGTCAATTTAACTTAATTGGTATAAATATCTTCATCATACCTATATTGCAAGTAGTTGGTAAATTTTGAAAAAAAATTACGATGTTTGGTTTTTTTAATTTAATTAAATTTAATAGATTTGAAAAAAATGAGTTTTTCATAAAGCACATCATCTTCTAAAAAGTTTAATAAGTTATTCTATGTAAAGCTCACTATCTTCCAATAAATTATCCTATAAAAACCATTTTTTTCAAAAAGCTCACAATATTCCAATAGGTTATCCTATAAAAAATGATTTTTTCATAAAGTTCACCATTTTCCAATAGGTTATCCTATAAAAAATGATTTTTTCATAAAGCTCACCATCTTTCATTACGTTATCTATGTGGCAACATTCTCGTGGTAAATTAAGTTTTTTTCAAGTACAACTTATAAAATTTTCAAGGAACTATAGAATAGATAATTTGATGGATGTTCCAATGGACGTGTCTTTGGTTTTGCAGTCACCTTCCATTGTCTACTACATTACCAACTATGAGTTACATATCATTGAGCTTAACCTCAATAATGTTAAGTAGTCCTTTTGCCATCAACGTAACAAATATATGTGCTATTGGCATGCCCTTTGGATGGTAACTTTTCCTCTAATGAAACTTATAGTGGTCCAAGTGGAATTGGCACATAAGACATGAGTTCAAATGGGGCAATTGGTGGTGTAGTTGATTCTTTTAAATCACTCTCTCAATTGTCAATTACACCTTACTGCATATTTAACTCACCTTGCCCCAATTCAATTAATGTCATCCTTTGGTGGTGTAACTGATTCTTTTAAATCACTCTCTCAGTTGTCTAATGTCTTCATTTAGTGGTGTAATTGATTTTTTTAAGTCACTCCATCAAATGTGTAATTCCATCCTTTGGTGGTGCAATTGATTCTTTTAAATCACTCTCTTGGTTGTCAATTACAATTTACTGTATATTTAACTCACCTTACTCCAATTCAACTAATTCCTTTAAATCACTCTCTCGGGTGTCAATTACAATTTACTGCATATTTAACTCACCTTACCCCAATTCAACTAATTCCATCCTTGAGAGTGACTTTTAAGCATCTTTTGTCTCATCATTCTTAGCATTCCTTCACTTATTGGACCTAGTCATTTATGAAACAATATGATTGTGTTGCTTTTTAAGTGGTAGTGGTAGTGGGTCACTTGAATAAAAAATTTGCACTAATAAAGCTTGTAATTTATGTAAGATAGTTCATAATCAAACAAGTTAATATAATAAATTGAGAGATGGATTGAAATATAATAAATTGAAAAATAGATTGAAAATTTCTAGCATCGTAATCTTCTTCATTTGCATTGAGATCTGAAACAACTACATTAGGTTCATCTATTGTTTAATTGTATCAATCTTAGTGGCTAGTGAAAATCCTTGTCAGTGTCAACTCATGGATTTATCTAGGCTTCAAGTACTTGTACTCACAACGCCTTTATCAATCTATTACTTGGATTGCTTGTCAATTCGCTTTGGTTGGCCAACCTTTTCATGCCAATATAGACAACTAGTAATTTGCATTTGTGTATTGTAGAAGCCCACGGGCCATAGGTCTCACTTCTTTATACTCGCATTAATTTCCATTCAAAGAAAGAGAGAGTAGAGTAACCTCCCCCTGCAACTGGGGTTTCTCCTGTAAGGGTTTCCCAGGTCATATCTTGTGTTATTATGGTTGTGGGTGATTTTGGATTTTCATCGTATCTTTGTAGATATGTCTTAACAAGTTGTCTAGAGGAACATTCACAAAAAATTATGGATAATTTATTGTACTTATACTTTATACCATTTCACCTTTAACATACATATAAACCAATGAAAATATATGGATACATAAGCCTCATAACCTCCACTCACACTTAGAGAATTGACTTAGTAGCACATAAGATGATTAATGTGTTGAATTATCTTCTTAATTAATGTATACAATGATAAAAATGAATAGTTAATAAACATTAAATTTGTAGTAATTAAATATTCAAAAAAATAATACTGAGGATGTTTAGGAGTCATCTAATTATTCTACGTTTTGGATTTTATGGACAAACATTAATGATACAATTATGGAAAATATTGTGATCTTTGGTTGTTTAAAACGTGATTTTGACTACATAAATAAATTCAACACCTTGGAAAATCCCTGGAGCACCTAGATTGTGCCTAACAAATATCTACAAGATTTCTAGTAAAAATGGCAAAAAAAAATGCATTGAAGCTCCAAAACATAGAAGAGTTAGACTATGGCAGGATGTTTATCCTATGGGTGAAGAGCAGTGTCTTCAGCAATGAGTGTTTGTAAGGAATGAAATCAACATAGTCTTGACATGAAAAGTAATGCATGATGTTTGTTTTATGGCAAAAGAATTGTATTGATGATTAGCGGGATGATAAACTCACACATATGGCTTTATTATTCAATGTTGTAACTTTATAACCTTTATGTGGTGCCCATCTAAAGTAAATCATGTGTCCATTTATGAAAATAGGAAAACTAGCATGCATATAATCAACCACATTGCATGCATAGCTCGTCATGTGGGGCCTCATGATCATAAACATGTCCCCTGGCATGCATCTAATTGGGCATGTGGTAGACATATAGTTGGTCAAATGGCAGATATAACTTATCCTGCCATCTCTGATCATGGATCAATCTGATTCTTGACACTTGGTCGCTCTTAGGTCGCCTAATGCTCGACACATGGGCCAACATGTGAGTCGTCTAATCCCCAACACTTAGTGGCTCCACCCCATCTAATTCCTAACATGTGGGTCGTTTGATCCCTTATACTTGGCTACTCTTAGGTCATATAATGCCTGACGCGTGGGCCATCTAATCCCCAACACTTGATGGTTTATATATCATCCAATGCTTGCCATGTGGGTTGTTTGATCCCCAATGCTTGGCAACCCCTAGTGTGTTTGATTCCTGACACAAGGCTCATTCGACCAAA